>CM037853.1:67340236-67393685 GCA_021234595.1 Delia radicum
ATTACGTTAAATTTATATACCTAAAATTGCAAAATGATATATATTTTGATATTATATCATATTTAAAAAACACAATTTTATTTTAGATACAATTGTAATTAGTACAATTAATTGTATCATTTTGTGTATAATTTTATACACAAATTTTACCCCAATTTTTGTCTTTTGAATTGATTTCTTTCTGGTTCTTTACCTAAAAAAGGACTTGCTTCATTTGTAACATTATGAGTTCTTAATTTAGTCTTAGATTTTTTTCAATGTAAAACTCTAAATTTAGTTTCACCGTTTTTTTCCCGTGTTGTTATTCAATGGTGTAAGTTATCAAATGCCACAAAATCTACATTTTCACTATATCATCATTTCAATTTTTTTTTCCTCAAACAACTTATGTTTTTTTGGTATTGTAAAATCAATTTAGGTAAGTTTTTTTCAAAAAATTATATAATTTAAATATATGTAAAATCTTTTTTTTTTCCAAAGGCCTTTCAAATTTGTTTGAGTTTTGTTGGATATTTCCGTTTTAACCATCATAAAACAAGATTGGCATAGATCGTTTGGGGAAATTGATTTTTAAAACACATTTGTTGCTTAAATGCAAATATCTGGTATTGGAAAATGTGATAATTGCATTGTGGACATACAATTCACAAAACAATCCGGTATATCATTCGAAGTTTGCGAATTCAGTTAATATTTTGTATACATAAGGAAGGGTAAGTTCACAATGCTAAAAAACTTCACTCTGCAGTGTAAATTAAAAGAGGAACAAAATCCATTCTGCAAAGGGGGGTGGCAGATAAAAAAGTTTTTGTATATTGTTAGCAAACTCTTTAGATTAATCGTCGTTGTAATCACACATATTACACATCTGAAGCATTGCTTTAAACTGTATAAATTTGCAACCAAACTTTAAAAGCTTGTCTTAAATAAATTTGAAGAAAAATTTATTTAAAAATATGGCTTTCCGTTTCGAAAATCTATTTTATTCACAAAATTCCAATGTTGGCAATTGATACCTTTTCAATACCGTTATCCGATACCAATACGGAAACTCTAGGTTTCAAAAATACCGGCATAACATAACTGTTTTCCTTAAACGTCAGGATAAATAATTTTTTTTTTAATAATATGAATTAGTATTAATAAAATTTATAAACTATTGTTAAATTTAGTTTTAACATTATTTTGTCAGAACTCTTGCATTTGTCCTATAATATAAATGAGATATAATCTTACGGTATAACGTATAACTCTTTAAAATTGGATGAGGACAAATCGGATATAACTGTATTAATCAAATCACTCTTAATTACTATTTAATATAATAACACAAGGCAACAATTTTGAAAAATTTTAGGGGCTTTGAAAACCACTATACAATTTTGATGTATTGTGGTCCCAGTAGTACAAATATGGTTCAATTTTGAAATTCTATGGAGAAGTTTTTTTTTTAAAAAATTTTTAATTAAAATTATAGATTTTTTTAGACGTTTTCTCCACATAATTAATGATAACTACAAAAAAATTAGTCCGATATTATTCAAATAAATTTAGAAAAACTGAAATTTACATAGCCTTTAATCCGTTAATATATTGCGTTTCAATCGGCTCAGTAGTTTCGGAGTTATAATAAAAATTGAGGGAAAAAAATATTTTTTTTACGTGAAAATAGCAAAATTTTTTTGTTTTAAAAAATCATAAAAAATCGAAAACGGCAAAAATCGTTCAGATTTATTACTTTTTATCGCAAAGCCACATGTAATAGGAACAAAATGAGATATCGATCATAAAAATCGATTGATTTTTTTCGAATTTATTCACAATTAAGTGAATTCGCTCATTTTTCACCAAAATTTTAGTTTTTGTCTTTTTCTCGAGTACGGTAATATGAAACTTTAGTTTTCTTTAGTTATGAGACCTGTTTCTTTTCATCCGGGACGCAAGGAATTCAGAAGATCTTTTCGACAATCCAGGTTCTAATTACATCATTAAGCTGATCTTGATTCCATGGTCTCGGCGAGAAATGTTTGTGTGGGATGAACTCGTCATTTTCAGATGGTAGTGCTGGATCTGACATATCTGATTGGTAAGACATACTTGAGGTTGAGTGTCCTGGTGAAGATGAAAGCACATGACTACAGCTTGCACCCCGATCTTGAGCATATTCTATTTCTTGTGAATGTAGAACTGCAAGTGTAACCCATCAGCAGACCTCGTGGGGTAAGACCATCGCATATGTTTTCCAAAACCGCTTTTTGTACTTAAACAAAAATAACACTCGGATGCGTGGTTCGCTGTTTCTCTCCATAGCATACGCTTCAAAATTTCCAAGTGTCGTCTGTAAAATGAAAAAAAAAATTGAAATCAGGAATATGAAGAATTCAAATTTTAATTAAGAAATATTGTAATTATAAAATATTCCAAATCTATTAATTATACTTACTTTACGTTAGAAGACTTCATAGATAAATTCAATCGACATGGAAGCATATAGTACTCGGTGTCTCCCCCGGTGTCCCAAATGCTGGTTCAAAAGTGTGGATAGATAAGATATTATAGCAATCTGATACGACTTTTGCATGAAGGTAAGAAGCACTCCGTTTTTTCCCGTGATATATGGCTCGCACATTTTTATTAATATTTGAAAATTGTTTTTAACTTCTAAGCTGTATGACTCTAATTTTTGTGTAGGTATTAAATGAGGTTTGCGTTATCGCAAACACTTCTTGAATGAAATAAAAGGGTCAAGGAGATCTTATAAATACTGATACTATAATTTGGGATAACCCTTTGTGTGGATACAGTTTGTGTGTGTGCTGCAAATTTTTTATTATTCCCAAGAATCCTAAAAAACATTAGGGACTTTTATGAAAAAAAAAAAAATCATCCGTTATAGGTAGCTAACGGAAAATAAGAGCACTTCAGCGTACACGCACATTTATGAGCGTTTTATTACTATCCTACCGCAATCGTAAAAATTAAACAATCTTTTGTTATTACTTATTTTTTTTAATTATTAGAATCATAAAACTCTCACTCCACCCTCAATCTTGAATTTAAGGTCCTATTATACAAAGCCATCCTCAAGCCAATCTGGACTTATGGAATACAACTATGGGGAACTGCATCAGTATCCAATGTTGAAAAATTGCAAAGAAGGCAATCCAAATACTACGCCTTATAACTGGCAGCCCATGGTTTATCCGCAACGAAAACATACACAAAGATCTTAGCATACCATACATCCGTGAAGAAATACAGAAATATTGTTCCAAATACGTGCGTAAATTGTCAACACACCCAAATCCCTTAGCACATACCCTACTCCTATTTAGAGGACATAGTCGCCTAAATAGAGTAGATACATTGGCTATAGCTCACCAGTAGCGAAACGCAAAACCTGTTAACACTCATTGGTCACTTATGCGCTGGCATCAGGGCCACAATATACGTTTAGTTTAAGATTTTAATAATTATTGTTATTTTTCTCAAAGAAAAGATCCAATAAACCAAATAAAAAAGCCTAAAAAAAAAAAAAAAATAAAAATGTCATAGAGGTTTTTCCAAAGGGGTTTTGCCAAAATGCGTGTCGTAAAATGCACCTGAGTTTTTATGTTCTGCATTTTCATTATATAGTAGGTACAATTTTCTACAGTGCTTGTAAATATGCGATACCTTCAATTAATTGTAAATAAAAATGTAAAGCATGCATCGATTTTTCTGATCATATATCTAGTTTAATTCGCATGATATGTAGCTTTACTACAAAAAAATAAAAAGTAATATTTTTTGCAGTTTTCGATTTTTTCCAGATTTTTGGTTTTCAAATTTTTTTTTTTTTTAACATTTTTTTTTTTTTTTTGCTAACAATTTGTTTCATAACTTTGAAACTATTAAAAAAATTGTACACGTTCTTTAAAGATATTGTAAACCTTAATTTTTGTAAATTTAATTTGACAAAATCGGACTAGTTGTTTTTTGAGTTATGACAACATAGTGGAGAAATGTCTCAAAATATTGTCAATTTTACTTAAAAAATTTTTAAAAAAAAAAATTATCCATAGAATTGAAAAATTTACCATTTTTGTACTTAGGCAGCCATGATGCATCAAATCTATATAGTGGTTAGTCAAGCCTTTTTTTGCTGTTGACCTGTGTAATATATGGTCATGATTATTAATGTTATTTTTTTAAACTAGGTTGGATTAATTACTCTTTACTCAAAATGGCGAATTGTTTTGTTTGCAAAGTTTCTGGGGTCATAGCAGCCAAAATCGCAAAATTGAACGTTATATTTATAATGAATTGCATTAAATTGATTATTATTATCCGAAATTAACCTTTACTGCAAATAAAAAAAAAAAATTTTAATTTTATTAGTGTTTCAGTTATATTAAGAAAATTTAATTTCGAATTTTAAAAGTTTTTTTAATAAAAAAGTTTCTTAATAACAAAACAACTTAAGTCGATTAAAGTTGTTCTATCAAAAATCAACAGATTTGTTTAAATTTGGTTTGTAAAACTCACATTTCTCACCTTATGTTTTAAAAGATATTAATTCCATTATGCATAATGCTTGTGATATTTTTATATTTAAAAACAATTACATTTTGAATAAAAGTGATCCTTGAAACATAAATTATAGGAAAAAATATTTTTTTGACAAGTGTACAAAATCAAATCTCTTTTGAACAAAATCTGTGAGATGCCAATTTCATTTTTGTAGAATTCATTAAACTTATTTTATTTTTACATGTTCGTACATATGTTATTATTAAATTAGTTTTAGTTTAACAATTACATACTATTTCCTTATATTTTAATTATGTTTCTTATATAATTGTATTTTTTTTTTTATATGTGTATCATAAAAATAACATGTACAAATTAGTTTTTATTTAACAATAGAAAAGAAATAATAAAAATTATCAAAAATGAAATTGCAGTCATTTTTAATGTTTTGTGGTTCATTTTTGTTTACACATGTAGTAAAAACAAGTGCACATGTAGTCATTTTTACTGTTTTGTGGTTCATTTTTGTTTACACATGTAGTAAAAACAAGTGCACATGTAGTCATTTTTACTGTTTTGTGGTTCATTATTGTTCATACTTGTAGTAAAAACAAGTGTACATAGTCATTTTTACTGTTTTGTGGTTCATTTATGTTCATACTTGTAGTAAAACAAGTGTAAATGTAGTCATTTTTACTGTTTTGGGTCATTTTTGTTTACACATGTAGTAAAAACAAGTGCACATGTAGTTATTTTTACTGTTTTGGGGTTCATTTTTGTTGATACTTGTAGTAAAAATAAGTGTAAATGTAGTCATTTTTACTGTTTGATAGGTCATTTTTTATAGAATTTTTTTTACATGGGGTTTATTAAAACATGATTGGACCAAAGCCGAAGTCGTAATTTTACCAGCGTAACTTTAAAGACACTCTATTGCCTATTGCTTTTGATATAAATGCGTTATAACAACGCAATAAAAAGCATGTGATAGTCAAAGTCTTGTTTATAAATGTGATTTTAAAATTTTTTACCAGGGTTGCCAAACAATGATTAAAATATAACAATTTTTAACTTTATTCAAAGCACTTTTTTAAGAAATATTTAAAAATATAAGGCAGACGGGCGTTATATAAATGATATGATGATTGGGTAAAGACATATCGGAAAATATTTAAGAAATAAAAAAAATTTCGTTCAACATGTTTTAAATTCGCCAACATCTTACATATTGTGGATTAACCCATTTCTTACATTGTGTTGATTTCGTGCTAGTTTTTACAGAACTTGGTAGAAAGATATATCTTTAAACATATTCTGAAATTTTGATAGCTTAGTCGAGCCGCCTAGTGTTGGAATAATCAATTAAAATTAAAACTTTGACGATTTGTACGCCCTTAAAAGGTTAATATTATATATATTTTAATAATTTTATAAGGAATATGTCTATGAAAAATTTTAATTTTTTAGTTATTTGTTCGATTTATTTATGGGAATTATTTGAAAATTTGTGTATATTTAAAATTTTTTTAAAAATTGTTATTAGCAACTCTAATACCACAAGTTTTTATTTTAATTTGGCAGTTCGTATAAAATAGCTAATTTTTGATATTAAAAACGGATTCATATTCTGTCTTTCGATCGATTGCTAATATGTCTTCATCGATATATCTGCATATCACTTTTATTACGCCGACTTTCTTATAATTTTAAATAGTTGTTTTAAAAAAGTGCTTAAGAAAAAGTCAAAATAGTAGTTTTTAAATCATTTATGCTAACCCTAAAATTAAAAGCTTTACAATTTGATAAACCACGTTTAAGCTTTAAAAGCTATAGGCTCTCAAAAATAGACGTGTCTTGAAAGACTGGTTGGTAAAAATTTAAGAAAAAATGTTTGCTCCAGACACCGTACTCAAATTTCGACTTATACAAAATTCATACTGAAAACCAAAATGCATCGCTGAGAGAAAATAATTTTATTTAAATAAATAATTTTATTACAATATCGCACGTTGTAAAAATTAAATCAAAACTTTAAAAAATTTTGACTTAAGGGAAAAATATATAAAAAGATAAATAAACAAATTTTTATCGATTTTTAAAATTTTTTATTTTGGGAACTTTCGATTTAAGCTTTTATTTTAATTAAGCGTTATTATGCCAATTTTCATACTAGTGCTGGTAAATTCGGTTACTTTTCAATACTAGATACTACTCGATATTTCGAATTTGGATACTCCTTTTAATTTTTTTAAAAAATATTCTTAAATTTTTCACTTTTATTGAAAATTGATATTTAAAATAAATTTTTAAACTTTTTTACAAAATAATCAATGTTTTGTTTTTTTAGTTTTAATTTTTAATTTAAACTTTTCACCTTTGAATGTACCTTCTTTCAGAGTTGTATTTTAATGATAATTATTTTAGAGGAGTCGCATTTTTGTATTGCTTTTCTGTCGAAAATAAAAGTTTTAAAATATCAAGTATTTACTTTTAATTATCAATTAACCAAAAAAGACAAATTCTCGATACACTTACCCATTCTCTTAGAAGCACTAGTTCATATTAAATTCATTTATTCAGTGTTCGACTTAAAAATTTTGTGTCAAAAAGTTAAAAAAATTCTATTTTGGGGTTAAGTATGAAAGAAGTATTATAGTTTCTTTTAATTTTGGTATTTTTAATTTTATTTAAGCAATGTTTTTGAATTCTGGAATTTTTTAATTATTGCAATTTTATATAATATTATATTAGTATTATGATATATATAGTATATGATATATTTAGCGTTTTTTTTTGTTTTTCCGCGATTAATGTTAATAATTTTTAGTTTTTTTTACCGATGTTTGTTCTAAGTTTAAAGATTTTTTCCAATTGGATATTTTTGTTAATTTTCGATTCAAGTTTTTTTTTAATTTTCCCCATTTTACAATTTTTGTTTTATAAAATTGTTTATAATCTTATTATTTTGAAAGATTTCTTTTACTTTTAACGGCTTTTTCACTTAACTCGTATTCACTGAGAGAATTTTCTGCATGATATCAATGAATCTTTGCATTAGATGAATGAAATGAAAATTGATGAATTTATACTTTTTATTAAATTAATGCAGTATTTCATAGAATTTTATGAAAATTTCATTTCAGTTATTAAAAATTTCATACGACTAAAGAAAAAGTTTCATTAAAAATATTTTTATGAAAACTAAAAAGTTTCATTAAAAACTCATAAAGTCTAAGAAATTTTTCATTCATATTGTGAAGAAAACTTCATTATTTTAGTAAAAAAATTTCATTAAATCTCTACCAAGAAATTATATCTGTATATGCAAATATTTTTTATAGATAACAACCTTTTTTGCCATTTTGCTGTTTTTTATGTAAAAGATTTTGTTAAAATTTTACTAATTTCTTATCATTTAAGCTTTTTATTTTGATTTTTACTGCAAGTACTTACCAAACAGCTGTAAAAACTAAATATTTTACTGTTTGGTAGGTAATATTTTTTATAATTTTGTAGTAAAAACAAGTGTAAACAAGTCAGTTTTACTATCTGGTTTGTTGTTTTTGTAAGTAAAAATAATGACCCAAACATTTATTTTGACTTATTTTGTGGTTTGTTTTATTAACAGTCAAAAACAAATGACAATGTTAGTTGAATTTAATGAAATGTAAGTGGTCCTTTCTTCAAGTGAAATTTCATTTGTTTTTAACAACATTTGCAGCGGTCTTTACTAACATAATATTCTAAGTGCACGATTAAAGTACTCAAGAAAACAAAAGTGTTGATACCATCATATCCTATATATTGGATAAAGAGTAACCACATTTTTTAATTATGTGAAAGATGAAGAAAGAAAAGTCGCATAAAAACCGAACGATTTCGAATATCGGAAAAAGATTAGTTATTAAACTATGCATTACGTTTAGCTTAATACAACTACAATTCCATAATAAAATGCCAGATTTAATTTTGCTCGAAACACTTTTTTTGAATATCAATAATACGTGAAAGTCTTTAGAGATATTTTGTAAACCAGTAAATGTGTCTTTTAAAAATTTACTTCAGAGTGCGGAAAAATTGGCGTAGGATAGAATTTCCGCTTCTATCAAGACAACGACCCAAAGCACAAGTTGGGTGTAGTCCAAACATGGATGATTTGGAATTGTCCACAAGTGCTTCAAACGCCACCTTAAACTCCAGACATAAATGTAATGAAAATGTATGGCGTCGGCTTGAAACAAAAATCAGAGTTTATAACACATCCAACGTAAACGACCTAAAAGAGGCCCTTAAAACTGAATGGTATAAGGATCTCCGGATTACACCAAAAAATTGGTTTCTTTGATAATTTTATTTTTAGGAAGTGTGATAAAGCAAAAAGGTAATCTTTTTGCTAATCTTTTGCCACCAAATATTAATTCACCTTTTTTTCATTGTTAGATAAGAATTGTTTTAAGTTTAGTGTATACACGAAATAAGCTGTAACTTGGATGTTGTATGAATTTTTGTTGTTGTTATTTTTTTCTTTTTTTGAAACCTTTTTCAAATATTGTTTTTATCTTGTTACACGAAGGAGTGAACAAAGAATAAAATGCCAAAATTTTTTTTGTTTAATTGCATTGTATTTGTTTTTTTTTTCAATAAGAAGTAAGAGTATTGTCTCACACGAAATAAGCTGTGAGTCAATGTATACATAGGCAAATTACTTATAATTAGTAAACACCCAGCTAGCATTTGGATGATTGAATTTTCGATTGTCATTTTACTTACTCATATTTGACTACTCTAGGTGCTCAAAAATTGAGCTTTTATAAAGTTAGTCACAAGAAACAATCAAATATGTTTCTTGTTTATGATTCAAAACTGATGATATTTTTTTACTAATTTGCCTGAGTTTTTTCTCACTACTCTTGATGACCAAAACTGATAATATTTTTCATCATTTGAATGAGTCCTTTTTCACTGCTCTTGGTGATCAAAAATAGATATTTTTTTTTTGTTACTTGTGTGATTTGTTTTGGATCATACTTGGTACAAAAAATTAAAGTGAACTCATTTTTTAATCAACGAATGTTCTAAATTTGTTTCTTCGTGCTGGTACAATCTATTGTTAGTGTACAATATGCCTCAAAACTGATTTTTGTGCTTTAAAGTTTACTGTTATAACGGAATATTTTTTTTAAGCTAAATGTTGTTTAAAATTTATGAGTTGAAATGTTATTGAAATTCATATCGCTTTGTGTTTTTTAAGTGAGAAGTGGTGCGAATTTGACAAACTGCCATTCCGGTTTAAGGAAGATTTGGATAACTTTAATAATGAATTGGAGAAGGACGAGGAATTGCTGGATCATTTGTAAGTATAATCTCATAATGTTTGTATTTTTCCCCATCAATTTGTTTTTGTGTTTTAGAAAAATTTATTGAAAAAGTTGGTGGCGATGGACAGTCATAGTTTTTAAGAGGCGCTATAAGAAAATTTTTTACCGACGAATTAGCGTCTTTGTTTAGTTGGAAGGGGACCAGTCAAAACCCAGCGCTGAAAAACTGTTCATTACAACAATAATTAAAAGTAAGAATGTAATGATTTTAATTAAAACATGATGTAATATTTTTTCGTTTATTTTCAGATATATGTCATTTGAAGTATAAGGCCCAGGACAAAGAAGTCAATAGTATATTGCAAAAACATTTGTACATTCTAAGGAACGTCTTAACAAACGTAAACGTCCGTAATTTCAACAATAATACACATTAAAAATACATTTTATTACTTTAAACTTTATAACTTTATATTAATATTAAAGAATTTAATGAATTTAATAAATTGAAATAAAAAATTAACATAGTAAAAAGTATTGTCATAAAATGATTTTAAATATAGTTTAATGCGATAAAAAAATGGGTCGAATATTATAAAAAATATGATCATAAAATAATTTCAAATTATATAAACATGTGACTCAAAAATGGGCAAGAAATTAAAGCAAAGTTGATCATAAAATATTTTAAATTCAGTAAGATGTGACTTTAAATTGGTCGAATATTATAACAATATGATTATAAAATGATTTCAAATTACTGTAGGATGTGACTAAAAAATGGGTCAGAAATAATAAAAAATATAATCAGAAAACGATTGCCAATTTGACTAAAAAGTGACTAAAAAAGAGTACAAATGATAACATTTATACATGAAAACTGCATAAAAGCGGAGATCATAAATGATTGTTCAGGAGTAGTCATATGCAGGGTACCATTTTCTCCGATGACAGAGTCATTTATGATTCAATATTGAGTGCATATTTGATAGTTTTGATCATCTAGAAGAGTCAAATGTGACTATTTTTTGTTCAAAATTTTCAAAAAATGCTGGCTGGGCAACAAACGAAAACTTGTTTTATGCTTTTTTATTGCTGGTGTGTTACGTTTTATTTGTGTGTTTGTGTCAAACTTCTTTGTATTAAATGAATAATACTAGAATGTCTTTATTCATTTAGTACAATATTGAATGAACATATTATTGAATTCATGCAATACCAATTGAAACTTTGAATGAAGCTAGTGAATGAATTCTTATGGAATGGAATAACGGAATGAAATATAAACATTTTTTATTCTGAATTAAATTTTTGTGAATTAAGCTCAAATCGAATTAATTCTTTCGAAGCTCTGTTAACTATGAATTACGCTTTATTTACAATAAACAACTTAATCAACAAAACACTTAATAATAGAAAACACAAAAATTATAAACGAACCAACGATATGATTTTTTAGCAGTGAATGAAAACATGGCAATTATTGCCAAAGGTTGCAATCCCTTGACTGCTGGAAAGCGGACATAACACTGAAGGAATTTTCCTGTACCGGCTCACTATGTGACAGAAGAAATGAAGACTTAACACTCCACTGGTTTAAAAGAACTGATAACGGAAGATAGTGACCCGGATTGCCAGATGTGGCGATTTCTCGACAAACGTCGCGATATAAAAACTCGTTTGGCAAGTTACTTTTTGAAATGTCGACTGGCGATTTTTATAGCGATTTATAGAGTGAATGGCGATAAATTGAAAACTTGTTTGATGTGCAAGATCCACCTCTGGTGGATATCAATACACGTTTTTTTGTTTCTCTCTCTTTTTATTTTGTTTAGTTTGTAAACAAAACAGGGGAAGTAAACTTGTTTCGTTTACAAACTAAACAACCTGTTTTGTTTACAAACTAAACAAAATATAAAAGAAGAGAGAAACAAAAAAGCGTGTATTGAATATCCATTTATTTTTTGATCAATGGTTATAATCTTTAACTTCAAACTCATATGTATATTAGTTCTATGTAGTGAGTAAACTAGTTCATATGTATGTTTGATGTTTGGCATGGGATTGTTACCGCTTTCAAAACGTGTTCTGATGATGGGAACTAGAAAATTCCCGAAATAGATCTATCAACACATTCCTGAAAGGGTCAAATAATAAATTTGAAAACAGAAAAACTCTATAGATTATTTGTTAGGACAATATCCTAATGAAGAAATATAGAGTATGGTCTCGAACTTGAATAATTTTCATTTTCATTGCACAATTAAAGGTCGAAAAAACATAATTTTTATTTTTAATAAAAATTATAACAAACCTGTTTTTTTTGGGTATAGACCAAATAAACTTATTTTGAAATTAATTTTTTTGTGCCTTTTTGAAGGTTTTTTGAACAGGACACGGCTGTTTTGAATAAGTGCAGTGATTGGTTCCGGGCCGGGGCTATTTAGCAACCCATATATATATGACACACGCTGAATAAAAAGTTGTCAGTTTACTTGCTAATTACTTTTCGCATGCCCCGCGACATGTACCCCTTAGACCAGTGGAGTTGTACTTTACAAAACTATTCTACTCAAACTACCCCTTCAACAGAACACATTGCCCTTAATATATGACCAATTTTCCTTTCAACAATTTTTCTCCTGTTCTACGATACGTACACCTACACCACTGGTTCTGTTTCATATCACATAAATCCAAAAATGGAATTACTTTGGCACTACCTACTTCTTACTTCTCCCGTAGCATATTCATTTCAGTCGGTACGGTTATATGTTACATTGGACAGGTTATTTTCCACATCACACAGTGCTTCACAGGTAGCAATTGTCACCTCCTATGACAATCCCATGTTAAAAGTACAAGTCACTTTCATACAACAGAACCGAAACTAGGACACGTTATACACACAAATTCTAGTCACATGACCATACAAGTGACTGGTCCATTTCCCGCAGGGTATTTAGACCTGAGCAAGTAATGCTCGTATGATCTGTTTTGCTTTATTAATCGTTCTTCACTTAAAATTTACCGTCTTTACATTAATTATGCTTACTAAGCATCAATTAAATAAATATTATTCCCATGGAAGTATAGCACGAAAGCAGTACGGCCGAACACGGGTGGACAATATATATAATTCAAACAACAGCAGTATTTTGTACAAAACATGTAGAGTTGACTGTCTGTGTAATCTGATATTCATAGTTCACACCATAAATAAACAGCTCGGCATTCACGCCTAATATTCATGCTACAATATAATTTTTGAAAATCTGACCAATCAGACGATACATTTTTCAAATACACAAATTCTAAAATATTCCAAAATTTGTTCCATTTTCACTCAAAACCTATATAATGGCTGGTTTTTATTAAAATACTATAGAATTTATAAAACTTATATTGTCAGGGTTGCCACAGGGCAATTTTAAAGAATGCCAAAAAAATCACGATCTTTTTCCAAAAAAATTTTAAAAATCGTTTATGTTAAATAAATTAATTTTTTATAATTTTATACAAAAATTAAACTTTTAAACAAATTAAATGGTCTAGGATTTGTATGATTTCAAAATTTACAACTTTGGTTGCTAATGTTTCCACTAGAAGGCGCTTTAAGGCAAAACAAATTATAAACACTTCTTAATCATGGTTCTATAAATCTGCAAAGTTTGGTTGAAAAATGTCCACAGGAGTTGGCACATCATAGCTCCTGCGGACATTTTCCAATGGGTAAAAAAAAAAAAACAAATGTATATCTCCAAATACATTTGTAGTCTAACATAATTTTTTTTTAAAGTAGTATTTTTTGCTATTATAAAATATTTATAGAAAAAAATCTCTATCAATTACCTCTTGTTAATTTCATTAAATCAATAGCTTTTATGGTAGTTCTAACTAACTTGTTTATATGTATACCCAAACATACATACATCCTGATTCCAATTTATTAACTTAAATCAATAAAACGCTTTTTATACGTATTTATTTATACTTTTGCTATTTGTTTTATTCTTTCAGGGTTTATTTACTTAGTTATACTTTACTAATTAATTAAGCAACTTTTTTTTATTATATTTTTTATATTCGTGCCTTTTTGAGGATTTTCCCTAGCTTACAAGGAAAGCCGGCTGATTGAGTTTCTTCTGATTGCCGTATAATTTGGATATGTGATAAAGGGAACAAAATCAATAAGAATTAGTACATTCCCAGCAAAAAATGGTGCTTACCCAGAAGCGTTTCCGGAAGGCATTATTTAATTACGAAGTGCCTTCCACAGCAAATCCAAAATCATAATTTTGTTCGCGATGTCCACTTGGTATGTGTCCTTTAAGCAGGTGAAAAGCGCTTCTTTCCATGTGTCTTAGAAGTAATAAATTCATGCCGTCTTAGGCTATAAGAAGCGCTTTTCTGGTATGTTGATAACATTAATGATTCGTGGTGTACATTCTTTACTGCTTCATTGTAAACATTATTTATTATGTTTCAAAGAATGCATATTTGGAAGCACAATAGAATGCCTTCCCTAATTGCTTTATTATATGCAAGGCGGTGAAGCGCTATTTCGGAAGCATACAACTGTAGTTTCTGCTTACTAAATGCGGGTTATTTTTTCTGGTTGTTAGCTGCCCAATTTCACTTTAAGGTAAGGTTACAATTTGAAAGTGTGTACAAATTTGGGACCAAATGGAAGGTATTTGGGGAACCTTTCTATTATAAATAAAATAATACTAAAAAGCTTTAAAACGATTTACAAATTAAGTATCAAATTAAAGATATTTGGATGACCTTTCCATTTGTATACAAAAACTAGTAAACAGTTTTAAAACAAAAAAATTGGAACAACTTTGAAACCCGTTTTTTACCGCCTAAATATACGATTGGTCAGGTATGTTTCTTAGTAATTTTTCATTACTTTCGCCTCCTCTATATTCGAATTGTATTAAAATGTTGAGGGCACCACCTAACAGACTTCCCTTGTTAGAGTTTCTGCTCCAGAGTCTTAAGGAATTAAATATTATAAGCATGTACTACTATAAAAGTTTAAGACACAACTAACAAGTGAAAATAAAATAAAGCAAGGAAAATCTTAAAATTATTTTAAAACATTTTTTTTCTTCTCTCAGTTATTTGCTTGGCTTTTAAATTTTATGATATTTTTGTAGCACTTTGTCTTATTTTTTTTTTTTAGATCTTCATAATAATATTATTTTTTGTGTTCTTCAAATTTTTTATCTTTATAAGAGTTAATATTTTGTTGTACTATGTATAAACCGAACAACGTTTAAATCTCTTTAAGAATTTGACGGTTAAACAGGTTTTACTACTTGTTAAATTCTCTAATGACCAAAAACGTCAAATATATAATTTATTATAACGGTTATAATAAATTTTAATAGAGACCAAGTTAGGGGTGAGTATAAAATTACTTTTTAAAAGTTCTAGCCAAGTGCAATCGAAACTTTATCATAAGAAAATCGAAAAAAATTTAATTAATATTATGCTTTCATATACAATTGATATTACTCATACGTATGGAAAAGTACACCAGGAAATTTAATGATAATCATCTTTAATTTAAAAGCAAATTTCAAGTTTAATATCTAAATCTCTTTTTTTTTTAATATACAAAATTTATTGGCATCTTAAAAATTTATATTTTATTCATAAAAACTTGCTTTTATTTTTATATGGTAAAACAAGCGCAGTGCAGAAAAGGTAATGACATGTCATAACTTATCTCACTAACAGTAATGACACCAGCTTACTCTTTGCATTACCCTAACACAAATAATAAGGACTTACTTACAATTTTAATAATTTAAATACAAAAAATAAAATGTTACACATAAGCACTTATTTTTATCATTATCTTTAATATAAAGTCATGATACAAAAAGTTTTCAAAATCTATTTTTAGACTCATTATTTTAAATATATAACTAATTATTTCTGATTTTTTGTAAGCTGAAGAATAATGACATTTTGTGCAGGAAAGTCATTTATGTGTTTGTCTATCAAGTATAGCATGTCGAGATAGCTTAGATGGTAGAGAGGTTAACTGACAACCTGTAGGTTCGGGTTCGAATACCGTCTGGGCGCATTTAATTAAAAGATTTTTTTTCAATTAAACAAATATATTTTAACATAAGTTTAACATCACATATTTTCATTGATTGGATGGGTTCAATAAGGATGTTTACAATTAACACTTCAAGGCACGCAGAATGTTGACGAAAGCCGTAGCTGACCAGATAATGCATTCCATTCATGCCAGTGTCTAGAAACCAGAAAACAGAAAAATGCTTTTTGTGCCTTTTTACTTCTTTTGTTGCTTTTCTTTTACTAGCCCTGCGGGAAAAGGACCAGTCACTGGTGTGGTCATGTGACTAGAACTTTGTGTGTATGAACCTGTCCTAGTTTCGGTTCTATTATATGAAAGTCACCGGTACTTTTAACATGGGCTTGTCATAGGAGGTGACAATTTGCTACCTGTGGAGCACTGTGTAACGTATCGAATAACTTGACCAAGGTAACATGCAGACTGAAATGAATATACTACGAGACAATATAGAAGCAGGTAGTGTCAAAGTATGACCATTTTAGGATTTATGTGATATGCAACAGAACCTGTGGGAAAAAAATTATTACGTGACTGGTGTAGGTATACGTATCTTAGAACTGGAGAACAATTTTTGAAGGAAAACAGTCACATATTAAACGCAATGTGTTCTGTAACTGGGGTAGTTTGACTGAAATAGTTTTGAGATGTACCACTGCACTGGTCTAAGGGGTACATGTCGCCGGGCATGGGAAAAGCAATTAGGAAGTAACCTGTCAGGTTTTATTCAGCGTAAGTCATATTATGCACGAGTTGCTAAATAGCCCGTCCGAAACCAATCACTGCACTTTTCCAACAGTGTGTCTTACCCCCCTGTTCAAAAAAACCTTAAAAAAGGCACAACAAAAATCAATTTTATAATTAGCTTATTTTGTCTATACCCAGCAAAAAAACTAAGTTTAAGATTGCGACGTTTGGGAAGAAATCGCCATATCTGGCAGCCCTGGTCAAAGTTCCGTGTTCAGTTCTTTTAAACCAGTAGAGTGTTACATCTTCATTTCTACTGTCACATAGTCGGTACAGATAAAATTCCTTCAGTGTTATGTCTGCTGTGTAGCAGTCAAGGGACTGAATCCTTTGGCTCTAATTGCCATGTATTCATTCACTGCTAACGGTGCAATGACCAGTAATAACTTCAACTGAAACGTCCCTAGCTGCTTCAGTACACTTTGATGTTATGTTACTTTTTCTCTAGTTACATGATATAGTAGCAACCAGTGAATATTTTGTCACCATAACTATAGTCACGTGATTGGTCATTTCACCATAATTAACACTTTTTGGTGCACCACAATTTTGGTTTCACCAGTTTCGTGACGTGCCCCCAAATCATATATCACATATTTGTCACATTGGATCAATCGACCCTTCGTTTCCCGCAGGGAGTTTTTACTTTTTTTTGCTTTTTTATAATAATGCTATTTTCTCTGAAATGACATTTTTTGCACTTTTTTCACAACTCTGAGGTTATTTCTATTTCAAGTGATAAAATGTAAATTGTTTACAACTTTCGAATTAACACCGATTACCACTACAGGCTGGCAAAGTATTCATTTGTAAACTCACCACGAAGAAAACAATTATTTTTAAAAATTTTTCCCAAATAAGCACTTCCTCTCTTACCATGTCCCACTCTTTAGGGGTACTTTTTTAGAAGCAGCACTTTACTATGCAGAATTCCTTGATAGTGAAGATTCGGTCTTAATCGTTATAGTGAAGATTCGGTCTTAACCGTTTGTATAAGCCAAAAAAATGTTTGATATAACCTGAATTAAATTTCCAAATGGTATTTGCTTTAAAAAAGCTACAAACTGTAGGACTGATTTCTAAAAGTATTAATATTGCTTCGAGTTAGAGAGTAAGTGCAGAAAATAAAATAAAAATTTGACGCTGTATTTCGGAGATTTCCGGGATACACTTTTTAGAAATATACAAAATTTAAGAAATGGCAACGATTTTAAATGACGAATATGTTAAAAACCTCCATCAAATGAAATTTTAAAACGCGATCAACATCCGTAGATGTTGAAAGAAATTTTTTCTGTGTAAGGAAATCTTTTGACAGATAGACGTAGAAAACTAAAATTTCAAACTATAAAAGCCCATATGATAGTTTATTGCTCATCTTTTTAATGAAAATGTGAATTTAGAGTAAAAACTTCTTGTAAAACCTTATTTATTAAAATAACGCTAATTGTTTTATTATTTCTTTTTGAAAGTTTAAGTGTTTTTTTTATAACTTTTAAGCCTTTGGAGTCGAATGGTTGATATATGTTCCATTTTTACTTTTTTCTATTTTAGGAAAGTCAACAGGACGATTTGTACAAAGCTTGTCGTGGTCGACACTAGAGAGATTTAGTTTTTAAGCGATGCCTATAAATTGCAGACTGATAATCTCAGATAGCGACAAGTTCAACTCAAATTAAAATATTTTTTTTTTAGTTTTTTTATGATTTTTTCACGGATTTGTTTTTAGTTTTTTTTATGGTAAAAATTAAACTTATTATTTTTGGATTACGCATAATTTAATAAAAAAAATTGAAGTCCCAATCATATTTTAGTTATAGTACTACATTTCTCCGATAGCGGAAGCAGTAAAGCACCAAATGCAGCACAACACTTATTTTTATTTATTATGTCTAAGTCTCCAAGGAGTTTCTTTGAAAAATCTTGAGCGGTTTTAGTTCGGTCGTCAAAAGGATAAATTTCTTTTGCTTTCTGTTAAGTTTTAAAATTTTTTTTTTTGCTTTTTTTCTAAATGTTATGCTTTTTTGTGCTTTTTTAAAAAAAATTGTTCATGCTTTTTGTTTTTGCTTTATTTTTATCTCTTTTGCTAATAACTTTTTCTGTGTTTGTTCTATTAGTCAAGGTAAATGATCACAAATAAATTTTAATTTTTCTATTAATTTAAAACAATGTTCATGAAATTTAACTGAACGAAAATAACATCTCACAAAAAATATTTTGTATTTAATTTAGTTTAAATTCTTTAAGTGAAGACTTTTAACGTGAAACTTTGCAGGTCATAGTTTTCAAGTATAGTCTACCTAACTCTGTGGTTTCACTCAAATATAAACCTTGAGAAATAAGAAGTATCTAAAGTCCGTTTCAACAGGTGTCGAAAATTGTTGAAGTACATCATATACATTCTGGATCCATATTAAATTTTAAGCCGCTTTAGCGATATCCGTCTGTGTGTCTGTCCGTCTCTTGATATGGCGAGAAAGCGCAATAGGGACCACTAATTTTTAGTCAAATCAATGAACATATTCACAAAAATTTTGGTATTGAAAATGAGCCAAATCGGTCCAGCGGTACAAAGAAATTTAAAAGTTTTTTTTTTTATTATTGTATTTTTATTTACTATCAATATTTACAATAATTTTCATAAAAGAACTTAACTAATTTTGAGATTTTATCTAAAGATATTACAACAATTATTTACTAAAGTTAAAGAGATTTAGATTCCAGGTTTACATTGAATTTCAAGGATTCATAGGAAAAATATAGTAAAAAACCCATATACATATAAGAATATAAGAATAGTATGAGTAGTTTGCAAGACAGCCACTAAAGTCGTCTATTTTTATATAGATTCATTAGTAGACGTCAGATCAAATTCCTCAAATGTACATAGTCTGAGTTCCTGCATTTTTGCCTAAATGCCAGGGTCATTTCGCTTATAACTGTATGAATAGTCTTCAGTTTTGACTACATATGTAGGTCTCTAGTAGGGATTCTCCTTGGGAGATTGTATATAATTTTCAAATTTTTATTCTAAATAATTTGTAATTTTCTTCTATGTGATTTTACACAATTTTTCCATACCGGGCATGCATAAGTAAAAATATGTCCAATACACATTTTGTATAGAAGAAGTTTATTCTTTATATTCAATTTGCTCTTTCTATTCAAAAGAGGATAAAGTGATCTGCCCACATTTTATTGCTTTCAAGCTAGTATTATCCAAATGCTGCCTAAATAATAATTTCCTATCCAGAACTACCGCCAGATATTTTATAGAATCTGAGAAAGGAATCAGTTTTCCTTGAATTGAGAATGGACGAGACGGTATTCTCCTGCGGGAGTTATTAAAAGGAAAGATTATGGCTTGGGATTTATCTTCGTTTATCTTAATTTTCCATATAGTGAAAAACTTATTAGCCGAATTTAATGATCTCTGCATGCGTTTAACAATTGCGTTAGAGACCTTACCATAACTTACAAACGCGCTGTCGTCTGCATAGAAAGCTACATCATTACCACTGAGAGGTTTCAGATCAGATAAAGGGTCCGCCAAATAACTTTTTTTTTTTTGAACTCCTGAACCAATTGGACTTTGTATGGCGTCATACCAAGGTCTTTATGCAAAATTCGTCTCAATGATGTCTCCGAAATGTTCAATTGTTGAGAACGACCGTGAATTGATGTTGATGGCGCTTCACGCACACGTTTTGCCACAGCAGCAATATTCTCGGGTGTACGCACTGTTTTTGGCTTTTCACGCTTTGGTTTATCGATGAGGATGCCAGTTTCTTTCACTTTTTTCACAAGATAATGAACATACGGAACATATTCTTTCAGCGGAAGGATAAAGCTAATTATCTGTCAAATCAGACATGAGCTAAGTGTTACGATTCACGAAATAAGCACTAGTTGAAAAAAAACGTTAGATGGCGGACCCTTTATATATAAGAAATACAAAAAAGGCGATAGTACAGAACCCTGTGGTATACTCGCTGGGATAGGTTTCTCGGTTGATTGACCTCCTTCAACATCTACTATTAATTGTCTGTCATCAAGGAAGCTCTTAATAAGTTTAACCAAGTATAAAAGTTAGCATATACACTGTAGGACAAATTTAAATGTGCGATATATCAACTTTATTTCTTTCGTGAAATAATCTTAATAATAATAATGATTTCCAGTTTTTTTCGTATCTCGTTTCTTTTTTGAGGAATTTCGAATATTAAAATTTTTTCCAATTCTTTAGCAAAATGTGCTCGATCCAAGTATTTGATTTTAATCACAATACTTTTTTAAAACAATCCGTAATAAAGAAAACCTTTTTTGGCGTTCGCTAGTTTGATTAGAGATTTTTTCCCGCGAAGTGATCTATTGCTCAATATTTTGTTAAAATTCTGATTTAGAGTTTTTTTATTTTGTATTTTCATTTTTTAATTTATTAATAATCACATAATTACCAATTACATCCTATTACCCTAATCGAGCACTAGCTACTATGGCTTTCTCCTCGTTGTAGCAAAACCAGTGCATCTGCTCAGAATCGAACCCACGACGCCCGTACTGATAAGCTAGCACGATACCAACTAACCTACCGGGGTGCACATTCTGATTTAGAGTTAATAAAAATAATCTCATATAAAATGTTAATGACTTTTCTGCAACACCTTATTATTTATTTTGTTTCCATTTTTTTTATAGTATTTTTTAAAATTTCTTCTTAGAGAAGAAATATCAATGAATTTATATATTGATTTATACTTTGACATATAAATGGGTGTATACATTTTTTTTATAGTCCTGTTCAAAATTACCATCATAAATTATGTAATATCCGTTGATATTTTACAGCAGACCATAATACAAGAAAAGCCCTATACCTCAATCTATTGTAAATGACAATTTGTAGTGTACTTCAAAAGTGTTATTACAAGCCTACTTAGCCATAAAAAAGCCAACCATCTAATACTCCATAAAGTATGAGACATTGTACGAACTTAACGTAACATACTCGCACACTCGCGCACTCACACACATAGAATTTAATGTGTTTATTTTCAATTTCAATCTGGCGGCAACATATGAAATGAAAAGGATTTTTTCGCAATATGTCTTTATAAATGACACATAAACATAATAAAAAACCTACAAGTTGTAGTGAAGGGTGTATCGAAAAATTTTACAAATTGAATTAAAAACAAAAAACGAAAAGGTTTTGTCATTTGAAATACTGTCAAAATCAGCTTGAAATAAAATGTTTTTTAAAATAATGGCATAAATAAAGATCAAATGATCTTACGCCAATTAAACTTAAATAACAAATTCGGTTTTGACAACTGCACTCGGTAGGGACAGCCGAATTGTCAAACGTGCAGCTACTTTGTAAAGAATTTTAAAACTATATAAAATTTAATATTGAGGTTACCCTAATGGACATTACAACCATCACACACACTCAGTTATTTATGTTTGACGAATTTAAAAGCCCGATACTTCGTTATCGGAAGTTTCATTTATCGGAATATATTAGGATAAAAAATTCATTATTTTTAAAGGAATTTGTTTCAATAAATTAGTTTATCCTTTTTACTTAAGTGAATGTTTTTGTGATTTAAAGTTTCAAATTTCTACCTTAATGGAATTTTATAGGTCATTAAAGGTGGAATTTCTTTCTTTTAAACCGAGATTTTATAAAATTCGAAGACATAATTAAAAAAAAAACATAATTTATATATCCGACTTTTTGCCTAAATCGTTTGTGTATGACGTTAAGGGAAAGACTTCATATTTTTGTCCCTCCGTGTAAACATTTTTGAATACCCAGTTTTAGCGTATGCCTGTACAAGTTATAAGTTCCTAAATTCTACGTTTATGCTGTGTACATTACCAAACCAAATTTTAAGATCATTACTTTAGCGGTGTTTAAGAGCAGACATTTCCCCAAATAACCACGCGATTGAAATACAAACTTTATTTTTTCGCATTTGTACCAAAATTTTTATTACGCTCCTCATGAAAATTCTAAACGAACAGTAATTTGTGACATATTTCAAGGAACATATGATTTAAATTTTAGCCATAAAAGACACACGCCCCAAATTTCAAGTACGTCGCTTAAGCGGATTTACATACCGGAACCCACATACCATATTTCAAGATGTTTCATAAGGCGGTTAAAGAGGGGATAGATTTACTTACTTTGTGAGTGCTAGTATTTTGGTCAAATCTGTTATAAATTTTAACTTTACTCAATTGATTTTTTTTTAAATATTTAAATTCAAATTAGTCTGTGGAAAACATTTTAAAAAGTTTTCTTGAAATTTTTTTTTGAAAAAAAAAAATAGTTTGAAAGGGGAGGAGAGAAGATAGAACGAAAACGAATACTTCATTGGCAGATCATTTAAAACAGCAAAGATAAGAACAAAAGTCTAGTGAGCTTACGACAAAGCAGAGCGGAGACAAAAAATCCTTCTAATAGTGAATTATGTTTACTATATTTAACCATTAAATGTAGCCATGTGAAAATAGAGAAAATACGCTTTATTTACGAATTTATGTTGATGTATGATAACTTCTTTTTGAGTGATGGAAATTTCCTCCTGTTCGCCATAATTTAATTTGGTTATCAATAAGGTAGTGTTAGTTGATAAAACATACGTCGATACTAGTTTTATTATCCCATTTGTGGTGAAATTCAAATTTGATACTGAAGTTTATTTTTCATAGTCGAAAAATAATAATCGATTTAAGATTTCAATTTTTTTTTATTTACGTTAGATTTTTCTTATATTGGTAATATCTGAAATACGGTTAAATTTTATATTTAATTTTGTCATATTATTAATAATTAATTTTCGAAATTTTATCGGATTGAGAATAAACTTTTTAGACAAAAATTTCTTGTATTAGAAAGTTGTTGTCGAAACGGTAATTAAAATTTCAAGTTTTAAATGATTGGTTATTCAAATACAATACCACTTTTATCTTACTACTACATAAAGTAATGTGAAACTTTTTCCCCCCGCCCCTCCCTGTAGAAATTTCCAAAAATGCGAGCTTTACAGATGTCTACTCCTGATTCGTAACGAACATATCAAATTTCAAGCTCCTAGATTTAGCGGTTTGGCCAGTCCGCAAAGTGAACCCTTTTTTCCCTCCTCGTCGGCATTTCCAAAATTTCCATCAATATAGATGTCTACTCTATACAGATGTCCACTCATGATAAATTTTATGTTCCTACCTTCGTCGGTTTGGGCCGCCAAGGGATAGACTTTTTCAACCTTTTAGCCCTTCTTATCGTGATAAGGAACCCACATACCAAATTGTAAGCTTCTCGCTTTAGTGGTTTGGCATGGTCGCCAAGGCGAAAGTGCTCCCTACGTTAACAACAATTTTTACCACGTTCCTCTACAGATATCCAAAAAGTATCATATAAGTGAGCTATTTTAGTTATCACATTTTTGACTAATGGGCTTTGGGCACGGATTTCCGAAATCCTCTCTATATTGATGTCTAGTGATTAGATACTCACGTACCGAATTTCAAGTTCCTAGCATCAACGGTTAGGCTCCTCCTCGTGGGAATTGCCAGAAAGGTTAAAATTTAGAAATTTCCAAAAATGCACGCTATACAGATGTCTACTCCTGATTCGTAACGCACATATCAAATTTCAAGTTCCTATATTCAGCGGTTTGGCCAGTCCGCCAAGGAGAAACTTGTTTCCCCTTGGCTCTTAGCCCCTATTTTATTACTTTTCCGTGCAAAATTTCAAAAATTACCATACAGTGGAGTTCGGTCATATCCGAAAAAACACATATTTACAAGTTCAGCTGTCTATCCGAAAGGGTTTGTTCAGGCCACCAAATCGTATACTCTAAAGGATGGACCTGTATGCCATATTTCAAGTTCCTAGCTCTAGCGGTATAGTCTGGGCGATGATGAGTTATTGTGTGAGTGAATTAGTGAGCGAGGGACTGTATTCTTTTATATATATGCATATATAGATTTTGCGTTTAAGTATTTGTAGGCCATACATAAGTATTTGCTCATAAAATGTATAAACTCTTTGTATGTGTGTATGTTGAAAGTATTAAAGAATTTATGAACGTTATTAAATGGATTTGTAACCAGAAAAACAAAAGCAATATCAAAGTTTTACATGGATTTTGGTTCCCCCTAGAACGGTTTTGGTTTATTTGCATACATAAGAATACCCATCAGTATTATTAAAAAAAATTTTATTTATGTATGAATAAAAATGTTGTGCATATGTGTGTGATTATTGCAATCACATGTATAAAATCTTATGATACCAAAGCCATGAAGACACTACCATTAAATACAATAGAGCAAAGTGAATTATAAAATTCACAAGAACTTTTCCATAAAAGTTCAACAGTTGTTCAAAAAGTTATTCGTTAAAGTTGATTCAATTGGATATATCGGTTAAATTACCAAAGAAATAATTTTTTTAAATTTTCTATCTGTTATTTACTAATCAAAATACAAAACAAATAAACTTTTTGTATTAGTTAAAATATTTAGTAAAAATTTTGTGTCATATATGCTCATAGGTGTACATTAGAGGTGTTCAAAAAATTAAAGTGAGTCCTAAAGTCAACGAATAGGCTAGCTTGGTTCCTTTGTACATAAAAACATTTAATATGAAGTTTGGTGCCGATCGGACAAAGAAAAGTCGAGGCGGAAATCGATTGAAAATTGACAGTGTGTTTTGTATGGGGAAAAAAAAATGACTTTTTTTTATTTTTTCAAAAAAGAAGTGATATCGAAGCAGTTTTTGTGCCATATTATAAAATAATCCAGATGAAGACACGAAAACGTTTTCAAAAAGATATAAAAATCCAAAATCGGTGAAGAATTAGCCCAGTAATAAATAATGCCCCAGACCACTAATGTGCCAAATACCACTCGATCACAAATTTCGAGCCCACATTCTACACGTTTTCGAAATTAATTACCGGAATATTTTTTTTTTACCAAGTGGACTCATTAACTGTGAGATATGAAATATATTATTTTTTGGATATCGTTAACCTGTCCTAAGGTGACGTCAAAAACCAAAAATATTTTTAGGGTATTTTTCAAATCTCCAAAATCAAAATTTAAAAAATTTTGTTCAACAAAAATGGAAAAAAATAATTTTGCACACTAAAGTTTTATTAAGCATAAAATTCTAAATTAAACTACCAAAAATTAGACATATCCCCCGGTTAATTTAGTTAGGGCACCTATTTAAATTCGGCGGATTTCGAGGAAAATGGCTTTTTTTTGCACAAAATTTAATATAAGGGTAACATTTTTCTACTTTTAACAAGTATCAATTTATGCTATTTGGGGTTTGATAATACAAGCTACAAGAAGTATATTCTGAAAATTTTGTCAAAATCGACCCACTCCCAAGGCCAAACACAAGGTCAAAGGTCAATTTTTTGGAAATTTTGAAGATTTCATGAAATTGATAACGAAAAATCGTGTGGTATCTTCGTATTTTGATGAAAGTTGACTAAATTATTTTTCGTAGTTGGTATTTGTTGTTTAAAAAGAAAATAAACTAAACTAACCCTTTTGTGCACTTGGGGCCAAAAATGTCCCAATATTTTTGAACATTAAAAAACGTAGTTTCTTTTAAATATCTGCATAATAAAGGTAAAATTTTTGAATTATAAAGAAAAAAATACAGATTTACTTACTTTACGTACAATTGAACTCTTCATGTGGTACACTCTGATAGAAGAAATATAAAGTTTTTTAAATTGTTTATTATTTCATAAACACTTATTAACTTTTTTGTATATGTAAATAAAAAATAAATATTTTTTAGGAAATATAAAAGAATTTATATAACTTTGTTTGTAAATTAAAAATTAAACTTAAATTAATGTTATGCTCTCAAAAAAATGTATATTGTTTCTTACCCTTATCTACAACTCCATATTAAGATTATCACACTTTCCACCACAATGGAAATGTGCTGAGATCATTATGATCCCCAAGCCAAATAAACCGGAGAACGATGTTTCATCATATAGGCCAATTAGCTTATTGCCAATTTTTTTCCAAAATCTTCGAACGTTTATTTTCACAAAGATTACTTCCTGTTTTAGAAACACAAAATATTATTCCAGATCATCAGTTTGGTTTTCGTCACAAGCATGGAACACCGGAACAATGTCATCGTATTGTAAATATTATTACTGACACATTTGAAAGAAAAATGTACTGCTCCGCAGTGTTTTTAGATGTGAAACAGGCTTTTGACAGGGTATGGCATGAAGGGCTTTTGTATAAGCTTAAAATTATTTTACCAACTCCATTCTATTTGTTTTTTAAGTCTTACCTAAAAGAACGAACCTTTTATGTAAAAGTCGGCGACGAAAATTCCCAAATAAGCCAAATTAATGCTGGTGTACCACAAGGCAGTGTCCTAGGTCCAGTGTTGTATACAATTTACACTTCAGATATGCCATTAACGGATGATGTTACTTTTTAGCAACCTATGCTGATGACATTGCTATAATGTCATCAAACGAATCACCAGTTGAAGCGTCCTTCTTAGTTCAAATGGAATTAAATCTAATTCAAGACTGGATTAGAAAATGGAAGATTTGTATCAACACAGAAAAATCAAATCATGTTACTTTTACACTTAGAAGAGAAGAATGCCCTTCACTATATATCAACGGTACTGAAATTCCGAAAACGAACAGTGTGAAATATTTAGGAATGCATCTGGATAGAAGACTCACGTGGCAAAAACATATACAAGCAAAAAAGCAACATCTTAATATAAAAACTAAGAAAATGTATTGGTTATTAAGACCAAACTCAGATCTAAGTCTTTCAAACAAAGTAAGATTATATAAATCTATTTTAAAGCCAGTTTGGACGTATGGCATTCAGCTATGGGGAACTTCGAGTAACTCCAACGTAGAAATATTGCAACGTTATCAATCTAAAACCCTTCGGCGTATAGCTGATGCTCCATGGTTTGTAACTAATAAAAGAATTCATGAAGATCTTAAAGTACCTTGGGTTAAAGATGAAATAAATAGGTTTAGTTCCCGATACATAGATCGACTAAGTGATCATTGTAATCCTTTAGCTATTTCTTTATTAGACGAAACGGAAGAAGTAAGAAGACTGCAAAGATTACATGTATTAGACCTGCCGTATAGGCAATAGTATTGTAAATTTTATATTTAATGTATATAATGTACATAATGTATCATACAACCTTGTAAATATATAGTAAAAATATAAAATCAAATTTTTAAGATTAGTTTATTAAACTTGCTGAAGTTTAATAACGTATGTTATGATCCTTTTATATTATCAAATTTACTAAATGTTGTTAAAATAGATTGTAAATAAAGTTTTTTTAATAAAAAAAAAAAATTAATGTTACAAAATATTGAGGAATTTTTGGCCCAAAGTGCATAACAGGGTAAATTTCGATTTCTAAGTAAGTAAATCTGTATTTTTTTCTTTATAATTCAAAAATTTTACCTTTATTATGCAGATATTTAAAAGAAACTACGTTTTTTAATGTTAAAAAATATTGGGACATTTTTGGTCTCAAGTGCACAAAAGGGTTAGTTTGGGTTATTTTCTTTTTAAATAACAAATACCAACTACGAAAAATAATTTAGTCAACTTTCATCAAAATACGAAGATACCACTCGATTTTTCGTTAGCAATTTCAAGAAATCTTCAAAATTTTGGAGTGGGTCGATTTTGACAAAATTTTCAGAATATACTTCTTGTAGCTTGTGTTGTCAAACCCCAAATAGCATTAATTGGTACTTGTTAAAAGTAGAAAAATTTTACCCTTATAATAAATTTTGTGTAAAAAAAGACATTTTCCTCGAAATCCGACGAATTTAAATAGGTGCCCTAACTAAATTAACCGGGGGATATGTCTAATTTTTGGTAGTTTAATTTAGAATTTTATGCTTAATAAAACCTTAGTGTGCAAAATTATTTTTCTCCATTTTTGTTGTACAAAATTTTTTTAAATTTGATTTTGGAGATTTGAAAAATACCCTAAAAATATTTTTGGTTTTTGACGTCACCTTAGAACAGGTTAACGACATCCAAAAAATAATATATTTCATATCTCAAAGTTAATGAGTCCACTAAGTAAAATAAAATATTTCGGTAATTAATTTCTTAAACGTTTGGAATGTGGGCTCGAAATTTGTGATCAAGTGGTATTTGGCACATTAGTGGTCTGGGGCATTATTTATTACTGGGATAATTCTTCACCGATTTTGGATTTTTTTATCTTTTGGAAAACGTTTTTGTGTCTTCATCTCGATTAATTTATAATATGGCTCAAAAACTGCTTCAATATTACTTCTTTTTTGAAAAAATGCAAAAAAGTAATTTTTTCCCATACAAAACACACTGTCAATTTTTGAAAAACGGCCATACAAAGTTGAACACCTCTAGTGTACATATGTGATCATACATGTAAATATTACCTAAATTTTGGGTAATGCACACGCATGAACATAATTAGTGCAACATATGAACATGTATGAATTATATATAAATCATATGTGAAGCATATGCGCTCATGTCTGGATCCATATACAAGGGCGTGACTTTTCGAACTTCCATCGTAGTTATATGAAATATAACACTGCTCCCACCAAGTACCACCTGTTAATAGACTACTGTCGAATTTTGAGCAATTTCCTTCGTTTACTTTGCGTTTAACAGCTGTTCAAAACATACAACCTCGTGGATTTTTTTAAAAATAGAAAAAGTGAATTTCGAGTGCCCATTAAACATTACTTTTGCGAAAAAAACCATCAATCAAACCAAGGAAAAGCTTGATAAATACTATGGGGACTCTGCAATATCGATTTCAATGGTGAAAAAGTGGTTTACTAACTTCGTTGTGGTCGCTCAAGTACAAATCACGCTGAACGTTTTGGACGGCCAATTGAGGTCAATACACCTGAAAATGTCGAAAATACTCACGATAAACACTCACGAAATACCGATCGAAGAGTAAAAGTGCGTGAGATTGTCGATGCCATAGGCATTTCATATGGCAGTGTGGTTTCTATTTTAAATGATCACTTGGGTTTAAGAAAGCTGTCTGCAAGATGGGTGCCACGTTTGCTCTCAATTGACCATAAACGTAATCGTGTGACAACTTAAAAGGATTGTTTGGAGTTGTTTAACCGCAAGTCGAATGAGTTTTTGCGGCGTTTTGTAACTGTGGATGAAATATACATCCATTACAACACTCCGGAGACCAAGCAGCAGTCTAAACAATGGGTTTCCGAAGAAGGCAAAGGTAAGTTTGTGGGCCAATAAGGTGATGGCAACAGTTTTTTTGGGATGCACGCGGGTTAATCCACATCAGTTACCTTCAAAATGGAAAAACAATAAACGGCGAATATTACGCCAACTTATTGGACCAATTTAAAAATTTAAATTTAAAAAAAAAAAGACCCCATATAGAAAAAGTTTCTTTTTCATCAAGATAATGCACGGGTGCACACGGGTGCACACGTGTGCAGTCTCAATGTCAAAATTCCATAAATTGGGCTACGAATTGGTACCACATTCGCCATATTCTCCGGATTTAGCCCCCAGTGACTTTTCCTATTTCCAAACCTAAAGAAATCGCTCGGTGGAAAGAGATTTAGCTCCAACGACGAAATTATTGATCAAACAAATGCCTATATTATGGAAGGGATACAAAAATTGGAGAAACTTGGACTAAGTGTATTGAGTTAAAAGGAGATTATGTTGAAAAATATAATATATATACTGGTTTCATTCAAAAAGTCACGGACTTATTGATCCGCCCTCGAATGTCGATTTTTAACAGGGATATAGAAATATAGGAAAAAAAAACTATTATTTTTTTTTCCTATATTTTGGATTTTAATACAGTTTCTTTTTTTTAATGTAAATGTCAATCATTTATAGAACAAATTTAATTTTTTACTAACCTAGTAGTTCATTTAAAAAACAAACCTCATCAAATGACTGTATTATGATTTAACATTAATTTTTTACAGTCGTTTTTTAAAAAAATTACAAAATAAATGTTAATTTATTTTTTCCTGCATATGTGGTTAATTTTTACTACAATTATTAGTAATTTTTTTTAGCAGTAAAAACAAATGACAAATGGTAGTTGAATTTAATGAAATGTTAGTCGTCCTTTCTTCAAGTGAAACTTCATTTGTTTTTGACTACAATTGCTGTCGTCTTTACTTACATAATATCATTAGTGTACTATTATTAAAAAATTAGAAAATTTAAAATTTTTAAACTTACTTTTTATTTAATTTATTTCTTTAATATAAGAAAATTATACAGATTTGGAATTCTGACTTCATCGGATATCATTAACCCACTTTTTCTGTTGTAGCAACCAAAACTGACCCACGAATTTGATAAAAATGCACAAACGTCTACTTTATTAATTTAATTTTAAAGATATTTTAAATTGCCAAATTTGAAGATATCGATTGCTATTTTGTACAATAAAATAGTTGTTTTGAAAGAATAAAAATAAATTGGAAAAATGATAATTCGATTTTGTATTTGGATCAACTCCTTTCCAATACATTTGACAAAAATAGTTTATTTTGGCAAAAATTTAACAACATTTCAAGGTTTTTATCAAAAAATATCACTTAAATTTATAAAGACTATAATTATCTTTACTTTTATTTAAAAAATCTTTAACGCTTAGTAATTTAATTTTAATTATGACTGCTAGATTGTAAAGCTTTTAAATTTATGAAACAAATTCTCAACTAATATAAGAAAAAAATATTTAGTTATTTTTTTTTTTTTAATTTTTATTTATTGAGTATTTTTTATTTAAAAATTTATTTATGTAATATTTTTTATTTACTAAACGGCTTTTTTTGTTCTATTTTTCTTTTATGCGTTTTTTTGGTCTGGGGTTTTGAGCCGCAAAAAATTCGTTTTGGGGACGGATGTGGCCAAGGTGCTGCGGTTTATCTCGGAAACCTATGCTGCCATAAAACATTTTTGACAATTCGCGCGTTTTGCATATGAGGCACCATATTTAAATAATAGTTTTCTCGTTGAAACACCACCTCATAATAGGCTCTTTCTAATGCATGACCAATGCCTTATTATTATAATAAATAAGGTTGAATTCAATTAACAGTATATTTTGCTAAGCCCACGAGAAATGTTTGTTTAAAAATTATAGATTTCTGATTTCAGAAAGGCAGATTTTTATTTGCATTAAAAAAAGTCTAATTATGTTTATCAAGTGGAAATACAATTTTTGATCCATTTAATTTAAATTAAGCTTAATGAGTAAATTTTGTCCCCCATCTAATAAGGGATAAATACTGTTTTAATAATAGTAAATGTAATTATAGTCTTATCAAATTTAAGTGATTTTTTTCCGAAAATTATGAAAGGTGTCACTCTGTAAGTTTCCTAGTGGGTCTTTTTTTTATACAAAAGAGTAAAAATTAACCCTAAATATATGGATCACGTTGGATAAAATAATTATTTTTATCAAGTTGAGATATTTTATGAATTTAAAAGCTTTACAATCTTGTAGTCATAACTTATATTATGTTTCATTTGTCTATTTCGTCCCCAGCCCACTAAGGGTTAATGATATTTTAAATAACAGTAAAGTTAATTATAGTCTTAAATTAATTTAAGTGACATTTTTCCGAAAATTATGAAAAACTTTTATGAAAACATTCAAAATTTGTTCAATTTTTAAAAAAAATAAGCAATTTTTTTAAAATGTCCTGGAAAGGAATAGCTTCGCAGACAAACTAGAATTATTACTCTTCCGGTTTTTTTTTTTGTTTTATATCTTTCTAACGGTTTTACTAGTGCACACAAAGTATTTAAGTCTTTGCGGTTAAGAAACTGCAGTTATTTCAAAAAACCGGGTTTTTAAAACTTTTTTAAAAAATATATATTAATTATAAATTACTTTCCTATGTCGAACACAAATTCCTATTTGGAGGTCTTACGATATTCTGAGTTATGAATAAGAATGTGAAGAAATTTAACAAAGAAAACGATAACTCAAAATATATTTATTTTATTTTATTAATTAATAATCGTATAATTACAAATTATATACTATTACCCTAACCGAGCACCAGCTACTATGGCCTTCGGCGCGTTGTAGCGAAAACAGACCAGTGCCTCTGGTGGGAATCGAAGCCACGACCCCCCGCAATGATAAGCCAGCACGCTACCAACTAGCCTACCGGGGCGCACAATTAATATATATTTTTTCAAAATATTAGAAAACCAGTTTTTAGCACGTTGACTGCCAACTACGAGATAACTCGTAGATTGCGTTCCCTTCTAGGGTGCCAACTACGAGTTATCTCGTACTCACTAAACCTGCCATTTTTGTGTAGCTACGAATAAAACCGTATTATATCAGTGATAGTATCGATAAATGGCTTCTGGGAAAAGAACAAAAAGTCAATGTTGGCTTGCGTGAACTGAACATTTATTAAAAACAAAAAAAAAAAAAAAACTATAATGGAAAATTCATTCAATATAATGGAAAAATTAACTCAAATACAAGAAATAAAGTAGAAAACTCGTTTTTCAGTCGCACTAGCCGTATGTGGAAGTCTTCCCTGCAAATTACAATTTAGAAAAATTCAAGTCAAATGTCCACAAACACTACTCCCTCTTTCCTCCTCCCCATAACCTATTTTCCTGATATCAACACAATGCAATGCATTAGTAGGGGCATCCCCTGAGTGTTGGTTCAACATAAAAAAAAAAAAAAAAAAAAAAAAAAACAATTTTTCACACAAAGGGCTGGCTGCTCTTCACAGGCTGGACAGAAGTAACGCTTTTCTCGGCGTTTTTTGCTTGGGTACGTACGAATTAACTCGTAGTTGGCTTCTGCGTAGCGATTTCTGTTACAGAAACCAACTACGAGATAATTCGTTGGTCCTTTTTTCTCCTAAAAAAAACATAATTTTTGCTTTTTGATGATACCTTTGATCTAGAAATAGAGTTTTTAGTAATATAATGTGAAAAAATCAAATTGTCATTTTTGGCCAGTTTTCTGAAAATTGCCGTGGCAGTCAACGTGTTAAAAACACGGATTTTGAATAAAAAGGAAATTTTCCGTCAAGAAGTGAATTATTTTTGAGAACCAGTAAGACCACGATTTAAGTACCTTTAAAATGATGTATGTATGACTCTTGTAGCTTAAACCGTTAAAAAGATATTTATTTATTCAGTCTACTGATTTATATCTTACAGACTATTTGTTAATTTAATGTAGTAACTAAATAAAATGTTATTAAAGTATTTTAATTAAAAATCGTAAATAAATTTAATTTAAATTTATTTATATTATTATATTTATTTATTGAAGCGTAAAAACATTTGTTTTTCTATAATTGTAGTAAAAATTAGCCACATATTTATGTTAGTAAAAAATAAACAGACATTTATTTTTCCTTATTTTTTAAATAACAAAAAACGACTGTAAAAATTAATGTAAAATCATAAAACAGTCATTTGATGTGGTTTGTTTTTTTTTTTTTAAACTACAAGGTTAGTAAAAAATTTAAAAAAAAAATTAAAAATTTAAATACGAATGAATGACATTTACATTAAAATTAAAGAAACTGTATTACAGCCCATACAACTACAAATTTTTAAAGCAGAATTTCCCTGAGTCCATAATTAGTTCTATGAAGATTTTAAAAAGATTACGTTCATCATGTAATTCTCAATGAAAAACATTTATTTTCACCAGATCCGACAGCTCTTTGCACCTAGTCTGATTAGAAAGTATATTATATATCAAAGTGATAGAAAATGGAGATCTACGATCACTTAAAGATTGTAGATCGAAATATTTACATCTAATATCTGCCATATCTTCAGACCAGTTCCATTTCCAGAATTTTCAATATGAACAATTATGTGGAACTACTTTTGCAAAACTTTTTTATGTGAATCTTTTTGCTACTATATTTATAATCTTTTTTTATGGATTTTATCATATCAATTTTAAAAAACTAGTTTTTTAAAATACAGCGCTTTAAGCCGCTGATTTCAAAAACCATGTTTTTTACCTTAAAAAAAATTTTTTTTTTTTGATCTTTTATTTATATCAGTGGCTTTAAATGCTGAACGAATCACTGTTAAAATGATATGAACGATTAAATACGGCTGTTTTTGGTAAATTTTGGATTTTTTTTCATATTTTACAACGCGATATTTCCACAACCGTTAGAGCTTACAATCCAAAATTTGTATGATAACAATATATATATATATATATGACACTTATCTTCTATACTAAAATAAGTTAAAATTGAAGCGGGGTGTAGATCGAAAATTGGATATTTTTGATAATTTTTTATAGACTGAGTCTAAAGTATCATCTAAGAATTAGATTAATCTAAGAATTAGATTAACATCTAAGAATTAGATTAGATTAGACTCAGTATTTATTTTTATTTTGTTAAATTTTTCATAAAAAAATTTCTTAAATGAAGAGATTGAGGAGATTAGAAAAGTAAACAAAAAATCTAAAAATAGAATATTTGTGTTGTTAGTGTTGTTACTTCTGAGTATAATATACAATAACAGCAAAAGCTAATAGGAAAGAAAACAACAATTTAGCTGCATTACATTCGAGGCCATACTTGGGTGTGATCGGTCATGACTTGGTATTGTTACGTTTGTAATGTAAGATGAGCGCAAGTTTGATTCTTACAGCCGCAGGTTGTTGAAAAATTTATCATATAGAGATAATCTGTCAATTATATACACAAATAATAATAATACAATTTAAATAGAAAATCACTGGTGACGCATGTCCATAAAAAGAGGCAGAAACTAATCTAGTCTGATTAAAACATTAATAGTGTTTATAATTTTTATAGAAAAATGTTTATTCTTTTTCTTAACCTTAACATTTCTAAAATGAAAAAAATTTATCTTTAAAACAAATTTCTTTTTATTAATTTTATTTATTCGATTTAATTTGTAGATATTCTTCTAAAATAAAAAACCACTGAATCAGTTTTTTCATAAAAAAATACTAGGAAGAATATTTATATTAGCCTTAAATTTATAGATTTTTTTTTTTATTTACAAATTTTAAATTTCTTTACAACAGTTTTTATTAAAAATTTTTTATTTTGCTTCTATTTTTTTCCTATTCTTTCTTCTTTTTTACTTTTTTCGATTTCTGTTTGAAACCGCGCATGAATGGAGCAAATAAAAGACAAAATTTTAACCCTTTACACGCCTCAATTACATAAATAAATAAAGTCAGCTCTTACGATTTATTGCTTGCCACAACAATTTAGCCGGTCAAAAAAAAGTAATATTTGCTTTTTTTTATTTGTCTTTTAAATATGCCTTGTTCAAGTCTTTCAGAGTATAAACGAACATGTTGGTTTATGTAGTTTGTAGATGCAGATATTGTTTAGCTTGTATATGGGTTAATGTTTATGTTTAGTAAATCTTATAATTCATACTAACTTTGTGTTTAGATTACAAGATTTTTAACATAAAAAATATATATTATGTTAGTATTTTAACTTGTAAATATAACATTATGATCTATATACTTTTATACTTTTACTACAGATAAATCTACATACATGTATTTATGGCTAAATTATATTTATTTTTGGGGTTAAAATAATATAATCATTTTGCAGATAGCTTATAAAGTAGAATTAACCTGGGAATATTAAATATTTGAATAATATATTGTTTTAAAATAAGTACATTAATATAAACGTACATACTACACTCAGAAAACAGATTTGATATTGGCCACCGAATTTGTTGTCAATCGAATGATTTGGTTGTGGTAAACGAATGTTTCAGTTGTGACCACAGAATTTTCGCTGAGACAACCAAAATTTGACAAATTAATCGACAAATTTGCGGTTCTCAAAACTAATATATTCGGTTACCACAACTGAATCATTCGATTGGTGACAAATTCCGATGTCAACAACGAATTTATATTTTTATTTTTCTAGGTGTATCTATATATATTATGGCGGGTCCATTTGTTTTTATAGCAAAATGTACAAATCTCTAGATAGAGATATTTCAGAAAGTAGGAGGAGTTTTTTCAAGATTAGGGTCTCTATTTTTATTGGGTTGGATTCGATTGGTGCACTCGAAATGGGTCAAAGTGGGATTTTTCAAAATTTGACCCTACGGGTCAAAAGTCGGGACATCAGAATATGGTATGGTTCCTTCGGCAAAGTTTCTTATTTTGACCCCCAGAATACGATTTTCCTTGTACGTTGAGCGATTTTTAAATCGACCCGCCCCTAATATATATAAAACTCATTTTCTGTTTGTTTGTTTGTTCGATCAATACAAATTGGCATGAATAATCCTCGGACATCAACTTAAATCCTAGTATAGTTTTCGTCGACCACGCCCACTTGTACACCTAATTTTGACAAAAAATGTAAAATTAACATTTTTTTCTTCTTGTTGTGTTTGTTAAGCTAATCAGACCTATGATTTGTTCTAATGTAAATAAAAATTCATTTATTTTACATGTTTTTCTCGACGTTTCGTCAATTACATGTTGACTTTTTCAAGAGACGTCTATTTAAATTATAAAACATTATGTTAAAAACAATAATATCACACCAAAAACATATTTCATTTACTTACAGTAACATAAAAATTTTGTTAATTACATTTAAATTAATTTTATTTTATATTAAACATAAAAAAACATAAAAAAAAAAAAAACAAAAAACATTTAACATTCAACACGAAGTTTTTCCTTAGTAGACACGGCTTAAAATATATATAATAATCACAGTTAATTTTATTGTATGGCAACGATGTAGCTAGAGTTGATCTTATTGTTCATCGTTTTGTTTATGTTTTTTTGTATTCGTATTTTCAACTTTTTCAACTTTTTTCTTTTTTTTCGAATACAAACTTCTAAGAAAGTTTTAACGGCCCACTTCAATACCGACGTTTGATCAAAAATGTCATTTTCTGTTTGTTTGTTCTCTATATAAATTTGCAATTCTCAACGGATTTTCTTCAAGTTTGCCACGAATAATCCTCGGACCTCAACTAAGATCGCAGTATAGTTTTTATCGACCACGTCCACTTATACGCCTACTTTTGACAAAAAATGCAAAATTAAAATTTTTTCCGTTTTTTTTCGAATACAAATTTGTAAGAAAGTTTTAACGGATTGCTTTGAAATTACTCACATATATTCTACGTTTTCCGAGGAAGACCTTAGTAAACGTTTCATTATCATTTGATCAAAATCGTCAAAATCAAAAATTCCACTATTTTTAATAAAGCCAATTAAAATGTTTTAGGAAAAAACATTTTGTTTTAAAGAATTTTTTTCCCCCGTATAATATACCCACTGATTTTTTCGTAATGTATTTAGGATTTAATGTTTCTAAAATTTTATTTTTCCTTACCATTTTTGGCAATAACAAGTCCATTAAAAAAAAAACAAAAAAAAATGTTTTTAGGGATAAACTTTTTCGAAATATGAGACATCTTTACTGATAAAGCACATTGATTTATAGTCGTGAATTTCTACTGAAAACATAATTTTGTATTCAACATCTTTAAAGATAAAATAATTTTTAATTTTGTAATCTTATTTCATAAATTGCAAATGGAATCTTTAATTTCAAGTTTAAAGTTAAAATCCTAACTGATTCTGCTAAACACAACAGAATTAAGTCGTCTATTTCCTAGCGTAACATTTTTTCTATATTCAAAACTTACAGATCACCCCGGAAACAACGGGCACTTCAGATAGTAGATATACGAAGTTTAAAATGTGGTTTTAAATCTACAAAAATCTAAGAAATATGTTATGTCAGATAAATCATGCTTTCATTTACGATAAACTAAGCTTCAGCCACTGTTTGTTTTTAAAAGTAAAACTTTTGGTTTTAGCTTTTTTTTTTATTTTAATGCGATTATTTGCTGGTTCACCCAGAAAACGGTGTCAATTGTATCCACCGAATTTGTTGCAAATAACGACAAATATCTTCTTATTAAATTATATTTTTAGTCGTAAAAGCTAATATTCACTTGTCTTATTTAATATTATATTCCACTTATATATTATTACGTTCCCCAAAATTGTATTGAATTAAAAAAAAAAATTTGATTCGAAATCTCGGAGTAATTTCGGCAGCTCTACCCATTACACCACAAGCGAGTGCTAAATTTGAATTTAAATATTTTTTTTTTAGAAAACAAATATAGTCTAAAATTCGTTTGTCAATACCAATCATTGGTTGAGTCTACAGTCAATTCAATTCACAATTCGAATGGTTCCGCCAAAACCGTAATTTAATTGTATATTTGATTGGAAAAGCCGTATTTGCAGTTACCACTTCTGATTATCGAAAACTTTTTAATAAATTTGATAGCTGATAGCAATTTTTTTGCATTTTCACTAAATAAATGTTTGCTTTTACCGTACCCATTACTACCGGAATTTTTTTTTTAAATGTTCATTGTAAATACACTGATAGAATTTTCCTTCATAATATTAATGAAACGATTTCATTAAAATGGATTCATTTGTTTAATGAAAAGTTTCATTAACTGAATGAAAATTCATTAATATTGGTATTTTTTCATTAACATTTTTCATTAACATTTTTTATGATTTTTTCATAATTTCATAAAAAAAAATCATTAAATCAATGAAAAATTTTCAAATTTTTTTAATAAAAATTTTGACTTGTAATAAGAAAAAAAAATTTTTTTCTTACTATCATTTTGAAATAAAATAAACTGAAAAAATTCTTTTAAACGGAATTAACCAAAACTTTGATATAAATAAATTTTTTTATTAAGTTTGCCTAGTGCTACATTGGTGGGTGGCCCCGGGAAAACCTTTCTTGTTAGATTTCTTTTTTACATGTCATCCTATTCCAAGGTACGAACATTTGCTGAATCAGGCTGAGTTTAATAAAAATCTGCCATCGCCTTTGCGGAACAGACTGTAATGTTTGCTGTCGAACTTTTCGAACTTTTTTATAAAAATATTTTATAGATCCTATAAAGGCCAGACCTTATAAATAATATCAACGAATGATAATTTCTCAATAACCACCAAATTAATGCTAAGCTAAATAATCATAAAAAGTGCAAATTATTAAATATCGACGAAAATATTTCATACAAACTATAAGTTTTATTCATTAAACACATGAAACTTTCATAACGATTAGGCTAGGATTAATGAAAAAAAATTAATATACTTTATGAAATTTTTATTAGGTAAATGAAACCATTCATTAAAATTGATTGAATGAAACACCTTTCATTAACTCAATGAAACGTTTCTTTTGGGTACTTTTTTTATGAAAAAATTCATTGGATTAATGAAGGAATTCATATAATAGGATTATTTTATTAGTTCCTGTTTCCTCTTTGTAATTGCCAGTTCAGTATTTTTGCTTTATTAACCGCTTATATTTTATTCCTAACGAAATAACGTCCTATCAAATACATTTTGATGGTTTTGCTTGAATTTCAACCAATATTTTTTCTGAGTGTTGATAAAAAAATTTTAGATAACCATTCCATTAATTTAGATTTCCCTTAAAATATTGTTTTCTTTTTGACAATAGTTTACTGATTAAAATCATAATTATTTTGTAATCCCTCTCAGGACACAAAACAATGCGCACAACTATTTGAACAGAAAAAAAGGATATTTTGGTTAAAAAAGCATTTTTTGTGGTCAGTTTTTATTTAACTGTAGTTAAAAAGGTTACAGCGCATTTTATTAGTTCAGATAAATGATTATAAACACATTTATTTTTTTTTTTTTTGTTTTTTTTTTTAATTGCTAGGCAACCGAATTTTTGTAGAATAAAATCATTAATAAAGCAAATTCGAAATTAAGAATATTCCAGGGAAATAAGTATCATTCCAAACTAAAAAAAAAAATATTTTTTTTTTTTTAATCCTTGATGTATTTTAATTTATGCAACTTATAGTAGGAAAATTTAGTTTTAACAGAAATTATGTTTTTTTACAAATTGCCCCAAAATGGTAGCTCTGTTTTCTACAGAAAAAATTAACAGTGAAAATTATTCAAGTTATTCTGTGGAAAAAAAAAATGATTTTGTTGAACTTGTCTTTAGAAAGTGGTAGACTCCAGAGTTCGAAAATGTATGTACCACTAACATAACTTTGCCATCAAAAAAACCAATACAACGATCTCTATTGTTTCGTTCGTGTTTATAAACACAACACAAGTGCTCAAATTGTTGTTTGTAATGTAACGAAAATGTCGACAAACATTATTATTTCGTAGTGGTTATTTTTTTGTTTTCATTCAACTTAAACATTAAAATGCGTTTTTACATTGTGGTTGGCAAAATAAAGGAATGATTTTTCTGCATATTATCAATGTTTTTTTGCATTAGTTTTATGAAATTTCACTGGAACTCCTCCGTTGAAACTTTTTATTAAAATAATGCAATTTTTCATAAAATTCAATGAAAAATTTTTTTCACTTGTAATATGACATAAACATTTCGAGTGCAAACACAATAAATTGTACTAAATTCGTTACATATTTTATTAAAAATTGCAAAGTTGAAGCATTCTCCATTTTTTTCAAAAGACAACATTAAAAGAATTCTACACATTATTTCATATATTTAAAAGAAAATTGTAAATTAGTTTTTTTTTTTTTTAATTTATTCATGTTTAAATATTTTTTGTTTTACTTTAAACTAATTTAGTTGAAAAAACGAACTGAATTTCACGTTTTATTTAAATTAAAAAGTAAATTTAAAATTTCTACTACGTTCGGAACATTAATAATCTGTCCGAAGTTTGGCCACGGCTTCGGCTTCTTCCAAAAAAAGTGAGTTCGGACACTACTTACTAATATGATAAACTGCAAAATATGAACGAATTTACAAAAAAAAAAAGAATGTATTTCTACCAGAAACTTGAAAACTGTCATGCGACCCACAGTGGGATATACCACAAAATGTCTTACTTAGCGGTTCGATTGCAATGACATTTGGAACAGGCATAAGTGACGGTTTTCTGCGAAAACTTGACTGGAGAACATGCTGGCCATTCCAATACTCTTATATTTTTTGATGATAGACATTCTATCGTCTGACGACTTATATGTGCTGAGGAGTTGTCTTGTAGGTAAATTTATTCTTTCTTGTAGCTATTTTTAATAAATGGTACCAGTTTCTCTTCTAATATTGTAACGTACTCGGAATACTCATAATGGTGTTTTGAAATGCCAAATCAACCATGACGTCGAAATAAAAAGCGCCCCAATCCATTAAGAATCCACCTCCGAAATTTCTCTTTGAGAAATATTGTGGTTCATTACTAAGTTCTCTCCAATAGCTGTTAAACACATCTGGACCATCAAGATTTAAGACTATTTTTCGTCAGAAAAAATCACCTTTAAAAGAAATTTATATTTAAATAGTCCTACCAACAGCAGCGAATATTGACTTACCTTTCTCCATTTGGTTTATAAAATCGTTTTAGCAAATTCAAGTCCAGCAGTTTTGTGGCGGGGGTAATAACTTTGGCACATACAAAAGATTTTGGAGAGCAATTCTCCGGGAATCCTCTAACAGCCTACTTATGGTTTATTTTGGAATCAGTTTCCTTACATTCCTCGATTATCTTAATAAAACTCTCCGTTGATTATTTTGTGATTATTTTACGCCGCTCCCGACCAGAAAGTTTTTTTTGTTCAGGCTGCCTATTTTATTTTTACCACAATAACTCGGATTATTTGAAAAATTTGTGACAACCGCATGTAAACGGGTTATTTTTCTAGGAATTTATGAAACTTTAGCCACTTTTTAAATATTCTGAAAGCTTCGTTTTTTTTTTAATCACTTGTATATGAACCACGCGACATTTTATTGCAAATTAATTAAAATTGCATAAAAAAGAAAAATAATACTTTTTTTGTGTTTGGTATTCTTCTTTGTTTAATTATAGTTATGAAACACTAACAAACTATAATTGCACAACCTTTCTCTTTAATCAATAAGAGATCAGTTATCACACTCTTAAAAACAGTTATAAGTTTTAAAAAAATGTTTGTAATAAGAGAAAAAATAGAAACAATTATTTGTAATTATAGTTATGCAACGCAGTGTACTTATAGTATATAATAATTAACATGATTTCAAATAAAATTTAGATCGCTTAATGCAATCATGAGTAAAAACTTTTGCATAAAATAATATTTTATTTCATATAAACTTATAAGTTTTTGTCTGTTAGTTTATTTAAGCGGACGTAGTTGTATGAATTCATATATAAAAATATTTAATATGATGTCATATATACTTAGGTCTTATCGCATCAATACACTAGTAGAATTGTATAGCTCATTTTGTGTATAATTTTATATGGGGGCTTTTGACAAAACTATTTAAGTCGACTTAGAAAATGTATCCCAATTTTGGTCTTTTGAATACCCATGTTGATTAATTTCTGGTGCATAAATTGCTACCCTGAAAAAAAGAACTTTTTTCGTTTGTAGTGCTAGTGGTTTTTAACTTAGTTTTAGATTTTTTTAATGTAAAAAGCTAAATTATGTTTTAACGTCTTTTCCATGTTTGTTATTCAATGTTGTAAGTTACTAAATTCCATAAAATATTCATAAGTTTTTCTGCAGTTTTTTCTCAAACAACTTATTTTTGTTTTAAGGTAATTTCAAGCGAAGTTTACTGATAAGATAAATTTCTAAATGAAAAGTAAAAAAATTATAAAGTCGTAAACATTTGGCAAGTAACTAAGGTCTAAAAGCTTAATAACGTTTAAGCAAAACCCGTATTTGACGGTAACTATTTCTGCAAATATTTCGGATTTTAATGAAGTTTTAAAATCAAGAAATGAATACAACTTTAGCTTATTTTTTATATGTTAGTATCAGTTCAGACATAAATATATACCACAATATAAAACCGGATTGAATTGTATCTCGCCATTATTCGGATGAAATTTAATATGTCTTATAAAATTAAAACTAAACTAATTCAAACTTATATAATTATATGGGCCCATAAAACTGTATTAAGACTCATATTAAATTTCGTATGATTATATAAAGCATCATATATATATTTTTTTTAATCGCGATTATATATAATTTCACCACAAAATTTTATCACTCAATGTTTTAAATTATCATGTATATTAACAAAGTTTTTGAAAAAATGGAAATTATCCTAAAAATGGAAATTTTTATTACGGGGTCATACTAAATTAGATAAAGCTATATAAAGCTATCGCGCGATTTAAGTAGATCCAATTAAATCTCAAAATATCTTATTCAGTGTACAAAAAATTGCTGATCTTTTTGGATCTAATTAGATACAACTAGATCTATATAGATCCCATGGGATATTTAATTATGTATCTGGATCTTAAATTACATATTGTTGGATACCCCAATTTTGATATAATTTAATCCAGTAATATGTATGACGGATATAATTGCATATTACCGGATATTATCGGATATTCCAGTTTTATAATTAACCTGAATAAGTTTTAATATCGATCTATATAAAATGAGATATTATTTTATATATGAGATATAATTTTTATTTTATCAGGGACTCAAAACTTTCGTTTAAAAATAACAATTATAAAATTTAATTAATTGAAGGGCCTATTGTAAAAACTTTATAAGCCACATTTACTTTTTTAAGGTTTTTCTAGGCATCAATTGCTTATTATTTGATAGCTGTCTTATTTAAAGTCTTATTGCAAATAGAGTATAAACATCCCGCAAAAGTCGTAATGGTTGCACTTTTTTAACATTTAAAAAGCGAAAACAAACTAAAAATAAAATTTGACTTGTCAAGTTTTTACAATAAGCTCTTCAATTGAAAAGATAATATTTAAAATAATTTTAAAGAATATTTTAAATAAATTCTATCAAATTTTAATATAATTGCAGAAAAAAAAATATTTTACTAATCGATTAGTTTTTTTAATTTTATTCGATTAATCCATCAAGCAAAAAAAAATTTAAAAATTATTTTCTCGATTTAAGTAATTAAATACAGTAGTAGTAATATCAATAAACCAGTTTGCTGTCATCGCAGCGTATGAGTGATATAAATAGAAATAAAATGTTACTTATACGCAACGATGGACCAGCCAGTTTTGTTTGGTTTTATGTTTTTTGGGGCGAACAGTAGGATATATCACAAAATGTTTGGTAATGATTCGGCCATTTCTTACTTCGTGACGGTACTATTTAGTTTATTCAAAACTAAATAGTACCGGACATATGCGTTCAATTGGTGCATGGAAACTGAAACAAAAACATATTAATTAAATGATTTGTGACAATTTTAAATTAAAAATAAATATCATATCTCATTAACTAAAAAATACACCAGTTCGATAAAAAAAACAAGTTTTAAGTCTACTAAAACATTTATTAATACGCTTGACATCCGATTTCTAAGTTTTGTGGCAAAGTTCCCAGCACCGGAGAAAATCCTGTCACTATCTACCGATGTTGGATTTATTGTTAACAGCGCATTATATAAATCATCTAACTTTTGATTGTGCATATTGCTTGCTTTAGCAATTTCTCTCTTTAACAAATTCGCTAGATTTGATTTTTGGTTTTTGTGTTGTCAGTTGCATTGTCTGCAGCATTTTTTAGTTTCAGTTTGACAGATTCATCGACTTCAGATTGTCACAGCTGGGCATTTCAGAAATGGATTGATCAATTGTAAAGATATTTTTATGTTTTGGTATTGTTACAGTTATCGGGAGTTTATAAATTATTTATTAATGCTAACCTTTGGTTAAGTTTGCTTTAATTGACTCAGCCATTTTTTTTTTTAGAAAATTATGTTTTTATTAACAAAAACTGATCATTAAGTGTATTTAAAGGGTCCGCCAAATAACTTTTTTTTTTTTGAAAATGCTATAAATTTTTTATTTGAAAGTACAATCCTTCCGGTTAATAATGGAAAATAATTTCATTCAAATGGCTGCCTCGGCTGACCATGCATTAGCCTACACGATCGGTCCAATCTGAAAAGATTATTTTTTTGGCAAAATCGGCATCTTCTGTAAGTCTATCGCAGGCCCACTTAGCGAAGCGAAAACGCATTGGATGGTCAGTTGGCATCAACTCCTGAACCAATTGGACTTTGTATGGCATCATACCAAGGTGCAAAATTCGTCTCAATGATGTCTCCGAAATGTTCAATTGTTGAGAACGACGGTGAATTGATGTTGATGGCGCTTCACGCACACTTTCTGCCACAGCAGCAATATTCTCGGGTGTACGCACTGTTTTTGGCTTTTCACGCTTTGGTTTATCGATGAGGATGCCAATTTCTTTCACTTTTTTTCACAAGATAACGAACATACGGAGCTGACGGTGCTTCTCCTCTTCCAAAATCCGTACGCAATTTTCGCACACATTCTGCAACATTACCATTATTTTCAAAGTAATGCAGCAATATTTCCCAGCGTTGTTCAAGTGTATACACAACCATATTCGTTCAGCGGAATAATAAAACTAATTATCTGTCAAATCAGATATGAGCTAAGTGTTACCATTCACGAAATAAGCACTAGTTGAAAAAAAAACGTTAGATTTTATAATAGCATAAGCTACTAAAATATTATAATCTCTCCGATTTAGTGCTTCAACTGCATATTTTATGGAATTCAAAACTTCAGCTAACATTTCCAAGACATGTTAACCCTCAAACCGGTCTAAGCTTTTTTTAATGAAATATGTACCAAGTCTTCGGCACAAAAAGTAAACAATATGTTCTTCAAGATTTTTTTTTTTCATTGCGTACATTAAGTTATATACGCAAAAATAAGTTTAGTTTGAAACTCAAAAAATAGTTCTTAAAAATAAGTCATTCCTTACCAAGAATTTTTCTTACCAAGATGTAACTACAATCCAAAAAGTACACCTTTTGTATTTTTTCCTCAGAAGATATGGCAATTTTAGTGTTTTTTGGAAAATGCGAAATTGGGCAAAAAAGCACATTCATTTAAATATATATTGGTAAAATTTAAAGACTTTGGTGCAAGTATAACATAACATATAATTTTCTGAAAAATTTCATGAAAATCGGTACATACGTTTTCAAGTTAAGGCGATGTCCTTTAGATGTATCCTGCTGGAATCCTGTTTTCCATTATACTAAATAAGAGCTTTTTTTTAAGGCCTAAACTTCAATCTCACTTTGCGTTTAGTACCAACGATTTCTAGTCAAAATAAATATGTTTTTATGATTTTTAATAATGATGATCATCTCCAAATATTTATTTATTGAAATTTTACGAAATTGTAATACTTTCTAGCTTCTAAACTGTGCACGGCACACAAAAAATTACTTCACATTATTTATTGTTAACATGATTTTTTTTCGAATTAGCTAAATTTCTTGTTATAAATCACTCAATTGGCACATTTATGACGCATTTATTGACAATTTAAAATACACCACCTGGAGGCGGGCTTGTCGGTTATAGAGTTCAATTTGCTAAGTCAAATAATCAACATTTCTTGGATTTAAACATGAATAAGTTATAGCCAAATAAAAAACCCAAAAAATGCTAAGGAATAAAATATTTCTGCATTAATAAATTATTAAAATTTTTCCCATTTTCCTGGAACTTGGAAAATATTTTCCGGGAATTTCTGATCCAATTTTTTCCGGAAATTCCGGAAACTCCCGTACCCCAAACCATAAACCTGATATTTCACAACTTTGAGTTGGCATCACTGCTTTATTTGACATACCATTTAACAGCTGTAAGTTGCTTTTTGTTTAGTTTGCTTTGAAATTTCATTATGAATCGACTTACACCAGAGCAACGCGTGCAAATTGTTGACATTTTTAATCAAAACAATTGTTCTATTCGTCAAACTCATCGTGCACTTCCTCCATTTTATGGCGTACATAATTGTCCTTCAGAGCGGCTAATTAGAAGAACAATAGATCGTGTGATTTAATAACATTGAATTATTTTTTTTTGGGGGTTATGTTAAGTTTCTTGTCTACGTAGATAAACCACAAACAATTGAACACCTGGAAAGCAACATTCGAACAGTTATCGGCGAAATATGGCCGCAAATGCTGCGAAAAATTGTTGAAAAGTGGTGTTCCAGATATTTAACTTCGAGCTCATATATTAGTTCTCATTTAGTGGGAAAACTAGGTTATATGAATGTTTGATGTTTTTCATGGGACTGTCACTTCTTTCAAAACGTGTTCTGATGATGGAAACCTAGAAAATTCCGGAAATAGATCTATCAACACATTCCTGAAAGTGGTCAATTAATGCATTTGAAAACAAAAACTCTATAGATTATTTGTTAGGACAATATCCTAATAAAGAAATGAAGAGTATGGCCTCGAACTTGAATAATTTTCATTTTCATTGCACAATTAAAGGTCGAAAAAACATAATTTTTATTTCTAATAAAAATTATATCAAACTTGAAGAAATTCAAATACTGAAACCATAAACAATGTATGTATTTGTGGTACTAGCGAAGCACTTATTGCCAGTGCTTCGCCATCGATTTGGGAAAGAAACGGTAAAGCTCTGTCCGGTATTATCATATTGGGGTTGGCAAAGTACTTACTTTATCATTAAAAAAAAAGCTCATACCACCTTTGAAAGCACTGAGCCTACGCTTTGCTATTTGTATTTTTCTGGCTGGGTAGTAGGCTGATTTTAATTGATGATGACTTCTTTTAATGGCCTCTACCTTTTCTAAATGCGCTTATATTTAAATGTCGCCACATTATTTCTTCCAATAAAATTTACAATTTCTAACAAAAACGAGCAAAAGAAAAATGAACTTTCATTTTTATGCTTGAGTTCTAGCGTTGTATGTATTTTTATTAAATCAGCAATGAAACTGTGTGAAGAATTTTGAATTTTTAATAAGAGAATAGAAAGAATTTTTACTAAAAAATTAGTTTGAACTATAAATTTATATGAAAAACTTTAAAGTAGGATATAAACGCTTTACAAATTTTTCGACAAACTCTTTTTATTTGAGTGTAGCAAATATGGCCCAAAGAAACTTAACAGCTTTCATTAATATTTTGAAATGTAACAAAGAGGATTGAATTTTTTAAAATATTATTTTAAATTCCATCAATACATGTATAATACATGATATGATTACATTCTTATACAATTGAAATACTTTAAAAACAATTTCAAATGCAATTTTCTTGTATACCTACAACAGTGTAAATTAAAGTTCTGAAAACTGAACAGAACAAAGTGTTCAACTCTGTTGCAAAGCAATTTTTTTTTTTTCTTTAAATTGTTTACTATTCCCCTAATACAAAATACAAATAGTACAATAAAGCGACTTTGACAAAGAACATCGCAGAACTCAATATTGTGAATTAGATTTATAGAAACAAGTGTTCAAATATCAAATGTAATCGAAGAAAAATAAAAAGTGGAATAAATCAACATTCTAGCGGGGATTACAATTACAAAGCGAGAAAAACAAGAGGACAACGGAAACGGATGTTACTGATGCTACCACTGTTAAACATTTACTATAAAATCATATATATATATATTTTTTCATTCAGTAAAATACGTATAAAAGAATTACAAAAAATTGTAACGAGACACAACTAGAAGAGGAAACTACCAAATGGAAAAAGTTGAAATCCCTTCAAGCGTTTTCCAACATTTTCTATTTACATTTTGATACTTTTTTCTTTATAGTTTATTTTAAACTTTTCTTAACAAGGCTACACTTTAAAAAAAAATCAATTTTCAATTGAAATGTTTGATCTGAGAATTGAAAATTTAATTGAATTTATACCAAGTAAAAGATTTTATTCATATATCCATATACAGTGTGTTTTTTATACAGGTATACAGCTTTAAGTAGGCAACACTTTTTTAACTGGCGGCCATTTAGTCAACTATCAAGTGATTTATGTTTGGTTTGTTTTGGCATTTCAACATTAATAGACTGACGCCTGAACAACGCTTGCAAATTGTGCAAAATTTATTTTGAAAATCATGGTTCTTTTCGAAAGACGTATCGCGCACGAATTTTGTTTTACAATGAAGCTCACTTTTGGTTAAATGGATACGTCAATAAACAAAACTGCCATATTTGGAGAGAGGATAATCCTCAAGTGTACACTGATAATAATCCATGCGTAAAAATACAAATAAATGTCAAAATAACCAAATATTTTGTAAAATAAACGAAAATTTGTTCATTTTACAAAGATTTTGTTGCTTTGACATTTTTTTCGTATTTTTAGCATGAATTATAATGAGTGTGGAACTGGATTAAATTTGATCTTACAAATCTTACAAATCTGACTGTTTAGTGTGATTTATGGGCTATTGGAATCATTGGTCCGTACTTCTTTAAAAACGAAGCTGGTCAGAACGCTACAGTCAATGGTGACCGCTATAAAGCCATGATTACTGACTTTTTCGTTCATTAATTGAACCACCATGATTTGCAGCAGCTGTGCTTTCAATAAGACGGAGCAGCATGTCACACAGCTCGTGTCACAATTGATTTATCGAATGAAACGTTTGGTAACCGCATAGTTTCACGTTTCGGACCCGTGAATTGGCCTCCAACATCGTGCGATTTAACGCCGCTGGACTATTTTCTGTGGCGGTATGTAAAGTCGCTAGTCTACGTCGATAAGAATGAACAAATGGACCACTTGGGGGACAACATTCGCCTCGATATTGCAAATATAGGGCCACAAATGTTGGAAAAAGTGATCGAAAATTGGACCTCCAGATTATACAGCGTCCGACTCAGCCGTGGCGGTCATATGTCAGAAGTCATATTTAAATCATAATGCCAGAGGATTATCTTTCGAATAAAGTAAATTTCATGTCAATTTAAAAAATTCATCTTTGTTTTATTCCATTTCAAAGTTATATACATCTATAAAAAAACACCCTTTATATAAATTTAAACTTTTTTGGAAAAATTAAATTGAATTTTTTTAACTAAACTTTTAATTATATCAATTAAAAATGTAATTATTTCACTTATAAAAGATTATGAAAATTATATGCTTTAAAAAAATGTATCCAAACATTTGGAAATCAACTCATATTTCTAATTTTTGCAATTAAACAGTTAACTAATTATTTTTATTTAAATATTTATTTAAAAATATATATTAAATCAATTCAGCAGTTATTTGAAACGATATTTGATTTCAAACAACTGTTTGATAATAACTTTGTCTGTGTATGGGTCATTTCATGTCAAACCGATCGATTTTTTACCTGACGATATTTGTTAGCTTTAACATGCGGCAGCAGACCTATTTTTATTTCAAAAATATTTGATATTTTGTAAAAAAAAAAAACAAAAAAATGTTTAAACATCTCCATATTTAAATTGATATATTTTAAGAACTATTAGTCCGATTTTAGTCCTTGATAGATTATCTACATAATACCCAACAAAATTTGGATCCATATATCTCTATAAATCACAAATTTAAACACTAATGATTTTAAAACACATCTGCAAAAAATTTGTAATTTACCAACAATTCTAATTGATTTGCTTTGTTTTTGTAAATATACGGAGGTTGAAAGCTCGTTATAAATTGAAAATAACATAAAAATAATCTCGATGTATATAAAAACAAAAAACTAATATAACTGTCTAATTTTGAGAATTTTTTAATTATTTTAAAATTTAAACCGCTATAAGTTTCGCGGCTTTCGTTCAAATTGATGCACGTGCACGGATTTTAAGTTTATTATATCTGGTATTTGATGTGGCATTAAAAAAATGTTAATTTTTTTAATCACAAAAATTAAAAAGTTGTGAAAATGTCCATATAAATAAAAAAATAATAAATAAAATGAATTTATCTTGATTAAAATTATGTTCTCAAAGTTTATGTAACCGTACTTATGAAAGCTTTGTAAAAGTGATGCCAAATTGATGACAAATTTATGACAAACGATTTAGTAACATTTTCATCAATATGATGAAACTGCAGTTAATATTTTAAGTGCATAAGAAAAGCTCAAAAATGTTCCCTGTATTGTGTCTAGATCAAATAATTTTTAGCTTTCAATAATATATCATTGCCCAGTTAAAAATCAACATATATGGATCTATATATGAACACACATGCTTCTTGCGTGTCCACATGCATCCATATATGATTCACATGTGTTCATAAACCCATTCTTATATGTTCATATGAGGAATCATGTTAATGGGTCCAGTAAGTAAAAAAAAATATTTTGGTATTTAATTTCGAAAACGTTTAGGATGTGGGCTCGAAATATTTGATCAAGTGGTATTTGGCACATTAGTGGTCTGGGGTATTTTTTTTTTTACTCGGGTAATTCTCAACCGATTTTGGATTTTTATATATTTTTGAAAACAGTTTTTTATCTTCATCTCGATTAATTTATAATATAGAATAAAAACTGCTTCAAATTAACAATTTATTGAAAAAACGCAAAAAAGTCCATTTTCCCCCATTAAAAAACACACTTTCAATTTCAATCGATTTCCGCCTCGTGTTTTCTTTATCCAATCGGCACCAAACTTCATATTAAATGTTTTTATATACAAAGGAACCAAACAAGCCCATGGCTTGACTTTAGAACTCATTTTGAATAACGGCCATACAAAGTTGAACACCTCTAATGTCTATACATCTCCATACATGGTCATATGTGTACATTAACGAAAATTGAGGTAATATTTATATATATGATCACATATGAACATATGAACATATATGAATCCTATATGGTGGTGTAAGGGCATGCATGACTTTGAATCACTTCATATATGAGCATGAATGAGTTCATATATGTGCATATATGGATGCATATACATTGATTTATAACCGGGCAGTAATTGTTTTGCTAATTCTAGCAAATCGGGTTTCAAAAGTAAAAAAAATTACATGACCGGTCCTGGTACAAGCTCGAACATTTTTTTCTCAGAGGGTATTATAAACTTTCCAAGTACATAGAAATACTGATTTACCATCGATTCGCTGACATCTGTTTTAGAACTAGTTCCCTTAAGGCCAATTCGATGGAATTAATCCAAAGATGGGCATTCCTAACTACTAGTTCAATTTTATAATAACTTGTTGAACAAAATTTTGGAACAGGTATCAGATCCTGTCACGTGACACACCACTTTTACATTCCGCAGTTGTAGGAAGATGTCAATTGTTCTAAAGGGTGGTTAAGTAGAGAGTATGCTAAAAATCGATAAACTTGAAAACCGCGGTTTCGGTTTTTGAAAATTATAAAACCGCGGTTTCGGTTGTTTATCGGTTTTTTTTTTTTAATATTAAAAAATATCTAAATATTTACGTAGAAATTAACAAATTTTTATTAGATATTTACTGAAATTAAATTGATGACATTAAGCCCATTTTCTAGCTTAATAAAATAACATTGGATTGAATTAAATTTACCTCAATTTTGAATATACTATACGACCCAAAAAACATTTTCCATATTCTCCTGACATGAAATCAGTACAAATTTTTCAAAATTATAAGACTTGTATTTAAAATTTATAACGAATTCTAAAAAGACAGCGAAATTAAAAGGAATTTTTTATAAGAAAACTATCCAGAGACTATGAAATATACTGAAGTTTTTTTAAACA
>CM037853.1:67393785-67620175 GCA_021234595.1 Delia radicum
AAATCAGCAGTCCTGTTTTTAACAACTTTTCTATAGTTTTAATGTACAAATCGTCGTTTGTTCTAACTATAAAATATTGTGAGTGTAGTCATAATACACGGTGCTGTTAGTGTTTATTAAATAAACAACAACACTTTCTGACTATAGTATTCGGACCACAAGTCAGTTTAGCGAAAGGAAAACTTTTTTAATTAATAAATAAACATTGCACGGTTTTTTGTTTAACAAAAAAAACAAATGATCTTGACTTGAATAATCTTGCGCACATTTTAATTTACTATAAAAGATCGAAAAACAAACTTTTGGTTTTAATTTTTTAAAATTTAAAGTAAACAATTAAAAAAAAATAAATAAATCTAAAGCAGGTCAACCCCTTAATATTTTATACAGAAATATATAAAGAAATGAAGAAAGTCATGATTGTATATTCTGCAGATGTAGAAATTGTCTTAAGACAAATGTTGCAGCTTTATTTAGTATATGGGCTATAAAAAGTGCATTACAAATAATCATGTCAAAATGTTAACAATGATTGTTTCTATAATGTTAAAAATGAAAATGTTGAAAAATAATTATTGACAAAATATTGTACCTACATACAGGGCGCGCCATTAGAAACATATGCAATAAAGTGTTTGTACACATATTTTTTATTTACTGTCATACTTGATGTAATTTATTATTATTTTTTTTTTAATTAAGAATAGAGAAAAAATACTTAAAAAAACGTAATATAGTAATATCTTCTATTTACTACTTGAATTTTGTTTACTTAGTTAGCTCAACAATTATTTTATAATATTTTGGGGCCTCCCTAATTTCTAGAATATCGTGATCTGAGAGTGTTTTTGCATGTTCAGTCATTTCCAGTGACTGAACTTTTGAAACCAATGTATTGGGATTGGATTGAAACTTTGCACCAAGTTTAGTGCTAGTGGGTAGGAGTTAGGGCACAAAATTTCATTGGTCAAGGATGGAGTTATAAACACACCATAAAAGTGTTTGGTATCATTGGAAAATAAATTAATTATGACATATTTAAAAAGAGTCCCATTAAGTGCTATAGGTAGATTAAAATCTTGGGATATCCTAATAGGAATGTACATTTGCCGATTTTGATAATATATAAATTTTCGCTATTCAATCAAATATTTATTAATAGGCGTAATAAAATGATTTCTTGGACTTAAATAGGACTTAAGTCACAAATGTGAAATTGATGTTAGAACTTAAGATTTGATTTGATGCCACAATTCCCAAAGTTATAATTTCCAAAACTGGTATTTTTTAAATTTTTTGCTGCTGGAAAAAGCACTTATCGAATAAATTGCGTATATGTTGAAGTATCTACAACCGCTAGCTTATTGGAGGTGTGAACATTTGGCAACAGTGGGTTCAATTAGAAATTTATTTAAGAAATATAGCAAATTTAGAAGCGGTTGGGTGGAAAAGTATATACAAATTAGAGATGGGCGCGAGTCGTGTTTTTTTCGTGACACGAAACACGCACGATCAACACGACGTGTTCGTGTTGAAAAAATAGATTTCTTTCGTGTTCGTGTCGTGTCGTGTTGAGCAAGAAAAACACGAAATGATAGTAGGTGTAAATATGTATTCAGTAAAAAAATATCAGCAAAACACTTTGTTGAAATTTTTTATCATAACATCTTAACAAAATTTTGTCTCGTCTAGATGGAGGGTTTAGTTTAATGTTCTGTGTAAAAAATGATCAGCTGTTGGCTATGCAATGTTTGCAGCATTGTTTGATAAGCTGTTGGTAAAAAAGTTATCAAGCTATACAAATAAAGGTGTGAGCAAAATGAGGGATAAAATTCAAGAAGCTATTCGTCGAAATGATGAGAACTATAAATTAATAGTTAACCAACAAGCCAGAAGCAGTGTTTGGGAAAATTTTTATCTGATAGAACATGATGGCAAGCGTATAAATTACGTTTGTTGCAAGAAATGCAAGTTAGTTGTTACTTATACAGCCAAGACTGGGACTGGAATACTAAATCGCCATAAATGTGATTGGCAATCAGGGAAACAACAGCCCACATTAACTTCATTTTTACCAAAAAAAGGTACCTGAACGTGTTTTAAATGATCTCACACTCAAGCAGCTACATTTCATTGCTAAAGACTTACAGCCACTGAGCGTTACAGAAGGTGAGTTGCGTATGTATGTATGTCTAAAAACCATTTTAACATTGTAGAATTATAACACAGGTGAAGGGTTTCGTATGTACGCACAAGCCCTAATAAATACAGGTGCCACATATGGAATGCAAAATTATGAAGACCTTTCGGTATCTAGAAAAACAATTACCACAAAAGTTATGACAACAGAATACAACAGGATCAAGGAGGAACTAAAGGGAAAACTTGCAAGTCAGCAATTATCGTTTACAACGGACATGTGGACAGACACATACACACAGAAAAGTTTCTTAAGCCTTACTGCACATTATATATGTGACGAATATAATTTAAATGTTGCCATATTAGGTGTCAAAGAATTTATGGATGAAAGGAAAACAGGATCAAATATTTTACAAGGAGTAGTATGTATTCTTGATGATTATGAATTAAGGGAAAAGCTTCTGAATGGTGTAATGGTAACAGACAATGGAGCTAATGTTGTATCTGCTTTTAGCCACTATAAAAGATTGTCTTGTGCGTGCCATAATATTAATTTGGTTATGGACGATGTTTTTGAGAAAAATCCTATACCAGAAATATGCGAACTTATAGAAGCGTCAAAAAAACTAGTTAAATACTTTAAACATTCAGAATTAAACAAAAAATTGACTAAATCCTTAAAACAACACATAAAGACGCGATGGAACTCCATTTACATAATGCTTCAAAGTATATTTGATGTCCAAAATGAAGTCAAGACTTTATTATTAAACAAAATTGATCAAAACAATACTTGTGTGTACGTAGTGTGACCAAACTCCAATTTAGTCGCAGTCAACGCTGTGTCGACCGTGGCTCAACTGGTTAAGAGGTGAGATTACGATGCATAGCTTTGATGCTAAGACTGTGAGTTCAAATCACAGTACGACACCAAAAAATAAAAAGTTTTTCATATAGAGCAAAATTAACAATATAAAATACTTTGTTCAATTGACACATAAATTAACCACTGACGAGTCCCAGGAGGGGGACGAAACTGCGGCAGTCTGGTGTATCCCTTGTGTCCGTAAAAATTTTTCAATAAAAATGTTTTCTTCTTCCTGTAAAGAGACTAACTAAAGAAATATTCTACAGTAATTAATATAAAAAATTAATTACGATTGTCATTATCTGACGGTTGCAAAACACTTTCTAACATAAAATTTGAATAAACTGCTTAACGGCGACTCAATCTCTAACCTACACTTGGTATCCAACTATTGTATGTGAAAAAAAGCGCATCATAAAACGTGATAATTACTTGTGAAAAAGAGATAGGATTAAGAAGAAAAAGCATTCTAGTTGAGAAATGAATTGTGCATTGGTATTAGCTAATTCTGTCTCTTCTGATCAAAACAATACTTGTGTGTACGTAGTGTGACCAAACTCCAATTTAGTCGCAGTCAACGCTGTGTCGACCGTGGCTCAACTGGTTAAGAGGTGAGATTACGATGCATAGCTTTGATGCTAAGACTGTGAGTTCAAATCACAGTACGACACCAAAAAATAAAAAGTTTTCATATAGAGCAAAATTAACAATATAAAATACTTTGTTCAATTGACACATAAATTAACCACTGACGAGTCCCAGGAGGGGGACGAAACTGCGGCAGTCTGGTGTATCCCTTGTGTCCGTAAAAATTTTTCAATAAAAATGTTTTCTTCTTCTTCTTCCTGTAAAGAGACTAACTAAAGAAATATTCTACAGTAATTAATATAAAAAATTAATTACGATTGTCATTATCTGACGGTTGCAAAACACTTTCTAACATAAAATTTGAATAAACTTGCTTAACGGCGACTCAATCTCTAACCTACACTTGGTATCCAACTATTGTATGTGAAAAAAAGCGCATCATAAAACGTGATAATTACTTGTGAAAAGAGATAGGATTAAGAAGAAAAAGCATTCTAGTTGAGAAATGAATTGTGCATTGGTATTAGCTAATTCTGTCTCTTCTGATCAAAACAATACTTGTGTGTACGTAGTGTGACCAAACTCCAATTTAGTCGCAGTCAAAGCTGTGTCGACCGTGGCTCAACTGGTTAAGAGGTGAGATTACGATGCATAGCTTTGATGCTAAGACTGTGAGTTCAAATCACAGTACGACACCAAAAAATAAAAAGTTTTTCATATAGAGCAAAATTAACAATATAAAATACTTTGTTCAATTGACACATAAATTAACCACTGACGAGTCCCAGGAGGGGGACGAAACTGCGGCAGTCTGGTGTATCCCTTGTGTTCGTAAAATTTTTCAATAAAAATGTTTTCTTCTTCTTTTTCCTGTAAAGAGACTAACTAAAGAAATATTCTACAGTAATTAATATAAAAAATTAATTACGATTGTCATTATCTGACGGTTGCAAAACACTTTCTAACATAAAATTTGAATAAACTTGCTTAACGGCGACTCAATCTCTAACACTTGGTATCCAACTATTGTATGTGAAAAAAAGCGCATCATAAAACGTGATAATTACTTGTGAAAAAGAGATAGGATTAAGAAGAAAAAGCATTCTAGTTGAGAATGAATTGTGCATTGGTATTAGCTAATTCTGTCTCTTCTGATCAAAACAATACTTGTGTGTACGTAGTGTGACCAAACTCCAATTTAGTCGCAGTCAACGCTGTGTCGACCGTGGCTCAACTGGTTAAGAGGTGAGATTACGATGCATAGCTTTGATGCTAAGACTGTGAGTTCAAATCACAGTACGACACCAAAAAATAAAAAGTTTTTAGAGCAAAATTAACAATATAAAATACTTTGTTCAATTGACACATAAATTAACCACTGACGAGTCCCAGGAGGGGGACGAAACTGCGGCAGTCTGGTGTATCCCTTGTGTCCGTAAAATTTTTCAATAAAAATGTTTTCTTCTTCTTCTTCCTGTAAAGAGACTAACTAAAGAAATATTCTACAGTAATTAATATAAAAAATTAATTACGATTGTCATTATCTGACGGTTGCAAAACACTTTCTAACATAAAATTTGAATAAACTTGCTTAACCGGCGACTCAATCTCTAACCTACACTTGGTATCCAACTATTGTATGTGAAAAAAAGCGCATCATAAAACGTGATAATTACTTGTGAAAAAGAGATAGGATTAAGAAGAAAAAGCATTCTAGTTGAGAAATGAATTGTGCATTGGGTATTAGCTAATTCTGTCTCTTCTGATCAAAACAATACTTGTGTGTACGTAGTGTGACCAAACTCCAATTTAGTCGCAGTCAACGCTGTGTCGACCGTGGCTCAACTGGTTAAGAGGTGAGATTACGATGCATAGCTTTGATGCTAAGACTGTGAGTTCAAATCACAGTACGACACCAAAAAATAAAAAGTTTTTCATATAGAGCAAAATTAACAATATAAAATACTTTGTTCAATTGACACATAAATTAACCACTGACGAGTCCCAGGAGGGGGACGAAACTGCGGCAGTCTGGTGTATCCCTTGTGTCCGTAAAATTTTTCAATAAAAATTTTTTCTTCTTCTTCTTCCTGTAAAGAGACTAACTAAAGAAATTGAATTAAATCGAATTTCTAAAATAGATTTGACTTGCTAAGTCAGCTTCTCGATTTTTTGAAGCTTTTCAAAGAATGCTCTGAAAAATTTAGCTCTGAAAAAACGCCAACCATACATATTTATGTCTTATGGTACGACAAGCTAAAAAATAATTGTAAACAAAAAATGTTAGACTCTCGCATCATATTACAATTGAAAACAAAAACACTACAGTCTATTGAGAAAAGGCTTAGCCCAACAGACATTCATTATGTGGGCCTTTTTTTAAACCCTCCATTGAAGAAACTTAACTTTTTAAGCTCACAACAAAAAGAACATATCCTGTCAACCGTTAAGGCCATAATACAAGACTATTGCATAGAGAATATGGAAGCAAATAATAACAGTAATGATACACCAAACGAAAACCAAGAATTCGCTGAGTATAGAGATGAATACAATTCAAAAAAAATAAAATCACAAAAAAGCATTATTGATATTGAAATTGAAAATTACTATAATAGCTCAACACAATGGGAAAACGATATATTAACATTTTGGAAGTATGCAAACAATTTAAAGATTTTACAGAAGCTTGCCAAACAGGTGTTAAATATACCTTTAAGTTCCGCGACTAGTGAAAGAGTATTCTCAACTTCTGGACTTATTCTTAGTGAACGCCGCACAAGATTATTGAGCGCAAATCTTGATAAGTTACTATTTCTTAACAAAAATATGTAAATAACACATAGATATTTATTTGCAAATAACTAAATATATTTAAGTTTATGTGATTCTTTAAAATAAATCAAATATTCTTTAAAATAAATCAAACATATGTATGTACATCCATACATAAGTGAATTTTAGTTGAAAATTTTTTTTATTGAATTTAGTTTCGTGCGTGTCGGTTGGTCTCGTGTTTTGAAATTTTTTGCCGTGCGTGTTTCGTTCGTGCTTGACATCTTGGGTTTCGTGTTCGTGTCGTGTCGTGTTGAAAAAATCCAACACGCGCCCATCTCTAATACAAATCATATATTTTGTTCACACAAATCTCTTTCATATAGAATTTATATGTTTGGAAAGTATTTATCTGGAGGTAAAAGGATTTTGGTGCTTTTTGGGGAATAAATAGCAAAATTTTGTTTGTTTGTTTTTTATATTTTTAAGTTATGTAGTGGAAAAATATATTGCATTAATTTTAATTAATTTTTATTTAATCGAAAATTTATTTGGTTAAATAACCAAAAAATTAAAAAAAAAAATTCTATAGGGAATATAGGATTTCAGTAGCAGATTAAAAATGTGTTAAATTTATGAAAATCGGATACAAAAAAAAAAAAAAAATGCAGAGAACTCAAAATTTTTGGTGCAAAAGTTACCCTACATTGCACTGTGGCCGAAATCGCGATTTTAGAGGCAAAAAGTAAATTTTTCAACTTTAAATTTTAACAATTTTTTTGATGGTGTTCAATACCCAACATATTGATAAGAAAAAGCTAAAAAAAATGTTTACTGTTAGCAACCCTTTTTATGTACAAACAGCTGTTAATGTTTACATATTTTTTAGTACGTGCACTCATAATAATCCATGCTTAAAAATACAAATATATTTTTCGTAAATTTTTTTTCGTAGAATGTACAAACATTTTGTTTATATTACAAAACTTTTGTATAAAACAAATTATATAAATTTACAAATTTCGTAAATAATACAAAGACGATTTCGTATTTTTTTTTAGTTCATATTACAAAAATTTGTTATGTTACAAATTTTTCGTAATTAGTTGATTGTGAAAGAAAATATATTAAATTTACAAATTTCGTAAATAATACAAATTAAGTTTTATAGAATAAGTTTTGAACGAATTTTTTTAATTATAATTTAATTTATTTAATAAAATATGTAAGGTTGAATAAAATTGACACAACTTTTTGTACGGATTCAAAAATATTTTTATAAATCCAAAAACTACTCGATAATAAAAAATAATTTTATATATTCAGAATTCTCTTTTGGATTTCAAGACCAATAAAATCTTAAAAATTATGCATTTCATGTTTGAGTGCTCGACAGTTCTGAATGCTCCAATGTAATAGTTAAATTAAAAAACTAAGTAAGAGTAATAGTCTTTTTGGGAAATTTATTATTCTCAGTTGAACAAAAAACACTAATAAATATATTTTCAAACACTAAGAATATGCGAGTTCAACGCAGATTTATTATTAAACACAGTTATAATTAAATTAACAATTTATTTATTTTTTTAATTTAAGACTTAGAAAATATAATATTAAAGTATTAGGAATGTGCAATAATGTACAAGTATTTGCGACGTTAATATAATAGTAGAGCAAAGTCAAAGTATTTAAAAAATAATTCAGCTATATTTATTGTCTGGTCGAATTAGAATGAAATTTTACCCCGTAAGGCAGAAATTCGCAAAAACGGTTTTTGTTTGTAATCGGGTAGCAAAGACCACATATGGGTTATCTTTTAAAATGCATTTGCATTTTGCAATAACCGTGTCAAGTTTTTAAGAGTATGACTCATGTTAGTAACAAAACTTTTATCCATCGACGAAAATTTGAATTGATTATACTTTTCTGGCTTAAAATGGCATATTTATCAACAAATGTTCGTTGTTTGATAGAATAGTATGGCACAAACCATAAGTAACAGTTTTCAAAAAAAAATCGGCTTTGACCAGGTTCAAATCAAAATTTTTGTTTATAAATGCAAATCAATTTTTAACTTTAAGAGATAATCCATAAGGTAATAATATATTTGTAGACCTTGGTTAGCAGGAATTTAGTAAGGCCGAGGTGAACTACTTTGGCTCCTAATGGCAAAGCTCGTGGTAGGTCTGTGATGTCCGTGGTGAAAACTTAAGCCGAAATATGCGACCAATTTTAGGGCACTATGACTAGCCAGTAACAAAATTAATTAAGTTACACACCCAACAAGATTTTTTTTATACACGAGGCAGTCAACTCTGACAACCTGTAAGTACATCGTATACAAAACAGGGTCACCTAATCACATTAGCACCTCCTTTACAATTTTTGAATTTGATTCATACTGCTCGGATCATTAGTTTAGAAGTTCTATATTTAATACACATTCATTCTCCTAATTCGGGTACTGTGAATACTTTGTTAAATTTGTTAATCTTGAGTTACTGCAGCATATGTCAACATTCCTGCAGTAGCCAATGTTCAGCTTTATTGCTAATGGAAAAAATAAAACAAATACAAAAGTAAACAATATTTAAAATTAATATGTTTATAAGCTTGATTTCCATGTTGACAATCATATGAATTTCTATTTTTAACAAAAAAAAATTAGTTTTTAAAATTAGTGAGTCAGCATGTAAAACAAGCTTAAATCTTTTCTAGATCTTTTTAAGAATTTTAAATTGTATATTTCAAAACTGAGTTTGAAATACAAAAAAAAAAATGTTTTACCTGAAGTCAAAATTGGACCAAACGTCTTAACAGGTAGTGATTATATCCCCGTGGTAAATTACATGCGGCAGCTTGCTATGACGTTTTTTTTTTTTTTGTTTGTTCTTCCAATTTTGCACCACACAGGTCAGGTCATTTTCTAGCTTGTTTTAGTTCTTTCCATAAACATTGCGTGTTCCAAACCACCCCAATTGCATTGAATTAAAATTATATTGACCACCATATTATCGAGATAACAATCTTCCCTTTAGATGACGTTTGATCCAGAAAAAAATATTTGTTTAGTGCAAATTTTAATTTTATGTTATTGTTATTATACCTTTTATTTTCTTCTTTAGCTTCATTTACACTTTTTGCTTCATGTGAACATTTTGAACAAAAGAATAACAAACACAAAATAGTGCTGCCAGACTTAGGAATTAGGAGTTCCTGTTTTGAAGTTATAAATAACCTTAAATTACCAATTTACGATGAAATAATTTACACACATAAAACATTTTCATGTAGTTAGGACTATTTCCGTGTGTTGAAAGAATTGCCAAAAATGTATCTCTTTTCAAGTGAAATGAAACCAAATGGTGCCAAAAGTATTTATCAAACAACTGAATTGAAAAATTAGCAAATCTCAAATCAAGAACGAACTTAAAAGAAAAAACTGTTGAAAATATTAAAATCCAGTATGGTTGACATACTGGATTTTAACACACTAATAAAAGTTGAAATAAATCATATCTCACTTTATTCAATATAAAAGCATTAATTGATTACAAAAAAGTGCCAATACTAAAAAGTCTAGCTAGTAATGCTGCGTTTACATTACGCCCGAAATCCAGTTTAAACTAGATTTTGACATCTAGTTCGGATTTTGAGACTAAAAGCACCATTAAATATTATTGAAAATTAAAATCTGAGAAGTCATAGTAAATGTTTATCTGTCCCGGCCTTTGTAGTATACATAATGTGGCAGCACATAAATGGTACTTTAAACGAATGTTGCCAATTCTTTAAAAAGCAAAACACCGCTTTATTTTTTGTTATAGGTCGCTAGCCGTATTTTTGTTACCGAATTATTTTTATAGAATAAAAGTACACTAGCCATATTATTGCACAACTTCTGGTTTTTGCTCTTAATTATATTACCATATAAGGTAATGGATTAAAGAACAAAATCGAAAAATTTCGCAATAATATTGATAGTGTATGGGAACCTTAAGAAAATGTTTACTATCAAAGTTAAAACTAAACTAGCGAAAAATTATTCTATTTCGTATAAAACGCTGAATTTCGCCTGTAGCTCGACGAACATTTGCATTTCATATAAAGTATATGGGAAAATATATTCGGTTTTAGTTTTAAATTTTATTGTACTTAGTAATTATACAACTACATAAGTTTAAGTGGTTATATAATTTCTATGCACTTCGATAATTTTCCCCAGTTTATTTCTGCGTGTAATATAAGATTGCGTTTAGGCAAAACTCTTATAATAGACTAACGAGCTTAAACATAATATTCATATTGAATCCCGAAATACGTATTTTCGTTACTTACAAGTTTTCGATTTAAAATTAGTATGGAATTTGCCAGTCGAAAGTTAATATAGTTAAAAATAATCTATAAAAAAAAACCTGCACAACTTTGTAACATTTATCAATTTTTCTTTGGCTAAAAAAAATAAAACCATTTGATATAACAATTTAACAACAGCAAAAATTCTCATTTGCCATTTCAAAAAAAGTTTCTCCATTAAAATTTTTCTTTTACAATTTTCTTTTTTTATACTCTTTTAAACGCTATATGTGGATATAAAACCTACAAAAAGGTAATACTGATTTGTCTTTTCACTAGAGACATACTATTTTGATAACTTTGACTATTTAACCCGTCTGTGTAGCTTTTGAGTACTCGTTACTTAGTTTTCATAAAATTATGTTCTTGATGTAGAAAAACAAATTCCTACACCCAAAAAAATCTTTGCCAAGTAATTAGGAGAATTTTAACTTAGAAAGTTTATTTACAAAAGTTATGCGAAAACTAGTAACATTTTACCAAGTTTTTACTTGTTTCTACTTAATTATAGAATAATTTATGAGAAATAACTTTATAAGTTAAAATGCACCTAGTTACTTGGCAAAGATTTTTTTGTGGAAGTATAATTAAGATATATTCTTATATAATTGGAAAGACTTATGTTCTGAATAATATTTATTATAATTTTTTAATATTTTTAATTTTCACAGCACTTGAGTACTGAGTACTCTAAAATATGCGTGAAATCGATTAATCCATACTTGTCAAACTCAATTTTTTACTTTGACATTCTCCTTTTCGCAATGCAACGGTAAAATTCAAGTTAAATTTTGGATTTAAAAGAAAAAAAAAAACAAAAGCGTCAGTGTATACATTAAATAAAGAATTCTTTTCATGATTAAAAATTAAAACTATTTAAATAATTAAATTGTGTGTGTTAAAAAAGCAAAAAATTAACAAGATTAAAAGCAAGTAAAAAATATATATAAGAAAAGTAAAAATAACATGAATTGTTATTTATGTGAAATATTTTTGCCTAGTGAAACAATTTTTTCCAAGCATTTTCGGTTAATGCATAATAAAAAAGAAAATGGTGTTTATAAGTGCACGTTTGGTAATTGTGAAAAATATGTTGCAAAGCTTCAAAGCTTCAACACTTTAAAACACATTTTCAACACCATATCTCGGAATCACAACTACCATCAAATGAATTATTTTATAAAAATATTTTTATAAAATAATTGGAGCTGATGGTTCAGTACCACCCTTTGTTACTGTAATCGATGATATTTTAAACCCAAAGTCATTTTTTTGCGATTTTGAAAACATCAGATATAAAGTTTTTAGCATAATCAAAGCCATTGACATATGTTTCAAAGCATACCATATATTTGCTATTAAATTTCCTGAACCGTCTCATTTTTTAAATATGCAGTTTTATAAATTAGGGACTACTCCTGCTAATCCAGCCATACAAATGTTGTATAAAGCTATACAAGGTTAGTACCAATATATACATAATTAAATTAAATAAATAAAAACATTTATCTTTTTTTAGAAGCTGAAAATTAAATCTTTTCCGACTAAATTTTTTACTACTGGCACCAATATTTAAGGGAATCCACAACAACTAATCCTCTTCAAAAAGATATATTACTACAAATATATTTTAACCAACATCTTTTAACGAAATACCGTTGTCACCATTAAGCCAAACGTTTATTTTTTTCTGCTAACACATATTAACGTTTCCATTGGTCGATTTATAAAAAAAATTAAGAACATGTCTATATTTTGCAAATTCAGTGGTTAAATTTTTTAAATTTACTATTTTTGATTGCTCCGAAAACCTCATTTTTGAAAAAAGTTGTTTCACTGTTTGTAAGTGCTTAATAATACATATATTCACAATTAACGAACTGCTTATAGAAATATTAAAAAAATATGATTTTAAAAAGTCTTCAATTGCAAAAGTTTTGATATAAAACTAAAAAGTTCTAAATTCTTTTCCTATGGGGTTATACAGTCTTTTTTTAATACAATTGTTTTTGTTTGTTTATCAAAATAGTTTTGCGAAATCATAATTTATTTTCATTTCATTAATTTAAATAATGTATATCATAATATTATATTTAATAATATTTCATTTATTAAAATAATATTTTATGTAAGATTTATTTCAAAAGCATAATCCGAATTTGAACATTTATGTAAAACTATTTTGGATATCATTTTATAAAACTTTGTTGGTGTAAAATATCTCATATTTGAATTTTTCGTTTTAGTTTTATTATTTTTTACTGTTGTTATGTACGTCTTTTCACTTTGTAAATTAATTATTTAATTTTATCTGTGTTTTTTATACCACTTATGAAAATTAAATATTTTTTTGTATTTTATTATTACAAAATTTAGTTTATAAAAAAAATCATTTAGTTATAATTACAAAAAATATTTAAAATAAACGAAAATTTTTGTAAAAACACAAAATATTTTTTTATTTAACTATTTAGTTTGTATATTTTACAAATTTTTAAGATTTTATTACCAATTTTTTGTATAATAAACAAAATTAATTTGTATTTTTACAAAACATTAATATATTTACAAAACCTTTTTGCACTTTTACAACATTTCGTAAAATATACAAATAAAAGTTTCGTATCAGGAACAAAATTATTTTGTATATTAGCAAAATATTTATATATTTACAAATTTTTTTTTTGTTATTTTACAAAATTTTTTAAAATATACAAAAAAAAATTTAATACAAAATACGAAATATGATTTGTATATATTACAACATTTTTCGTAATGTCAAAACAACCAATACTTTCGTAAAATGAACCACAGTTTTCGTGTATTTTACCTATGGATTATTATGAGTGTGTTAATACAAGTAAAGCAGCTAAAATTTTTTTAAAATTAAAAACTGTTTTTTTTTAATAATATATTCTTATAAAAAAAAACTTTGTAAATATGAGTTCTAATACTCGAGGTGAGTATTTTTACTATATACAAATATAGTTTGCTAAATGTTTTTATTTCGTAATTATTTTGTTTTTGTGTGTATTTTTTTGTGAAATTCTGAAGAGTTTTATCGTTTTTCGTGTAGTGGAACTAAAAATGTCATGAAGTGTCATTGGAACTATTCACATGTGATTGTTTGTAGAAAACTCAAGTTTTTTGTCATGGTAAAAGTGTATGCATTTGACTGCTAATGAACGAATTTTTAATATTTTTGTAGAAACACTCAGGTTCAAAAATTCTGAAATATTTGAGTTTTGGTTGAGAAACAACAGGAATGTTTCGAATTACATAAAAGGAAATATTCCATACGAAATTGACAGTGAATTAAGTAAGTTAATATGTACTGAAGCTCGGAACTTAACTAATTTTATTAAACTAAAATGGGATAAACAATCCAGAAATGAGAAAGTATTTGAAATATGGAATAAGCCCTTTGGAATGAAATAAGCCCTATGGAATAAGCGCTTTGAAATATGGAATAAGCCTGCATGCGTGGATTCGTTGTTTCGAGTTTCCTTTATAGCTTTCGTACAAGTTATTGCTCTTAATTCTTAATTGCTCTCTCCTCTGAATTTGAAATTGATGCTCAAATGTTTCGTGCTCATTGCATTAAAACCACCAGAACTGTTATTACCTTCAACATCTTAAGAAGCCTCAGCTGCAATTATAGTTCTGATTCTGATGTTAGCTTAGAGTCGTTAAATAATTATTAATTGGAATTAGAAGCGGATGAAAACGAAGAAACAGACCATGATTAGTAAAGCCCTATATCTTTTGAGAATATGTATCCATTATTTTGTTATTTTCAGATGAATCCATAAGCATTTACAACTTCTTTAAAATTATAAATTTATGAATTAAAAAATAAATGAATTTCATGGTAGCATTCAATATTTTTTTAATAGTGGGCCTGGAATGCCCATTTTTTCTCAAGTTTTTTTTGACAGTAGAAGTCCGTATACAAAATTTGATGAAGCTAGCTTTTAGGTAAGTATTTTTGCGGACAATTTGGGTTTTGGGTATAGGAAAAAGGGGGCGTGGCCCTCCTATTTTTCTCAAGTCGCATTTTTTGTCATTAGAAGTCCGTATAACCATTTTGGTGAAGCTGGCTTGCCAAGAAGTACGTTTTGCCACTACTTTGAAAAAAGGAGGCGTGGCCCGCCCATTTTTTTTCAAATCGACTTTTTTATCATTAGAAGTCTACACACCAAATTTGGTGAAGCTAGCTCGTCGGGAAGTATTTTTTGCCTCTAAAATCGCGATTTCGGCCATAGTGCATTGGAAGAAAAGAAGAAATATAAACAAATCGCATCAAACTAAGCGAGCACAAAGCTCTTGAAAGAAAAGACCTAAGCTTTCGAAAAAATACTAAATTTTGAAAAAAAGTCAGAAAAACTTTTATGGTCTGTTTCTCGATTTCGAAAGAAAGCTTTCTTTCGCTTTCTAAGCGAACGAAAATTGATTTGGGTTTCTCTAACTAAATTTCTATGCGAACGATGACTCGAAGTACAAGTCGAATGAAAACGTAACAGTTTTCATACAAAATTTGGTTTCTCTATTTCGAACGAGTTGTCAACGCTGCGAACGTAAATGTCAAAACCAGTCACTTGATTTTTTCATTTCGAGTAACAAAATATTTTCAAAAAAATATATCATTCATTCCATGAGAAAACTCAAAAAATCTGAACACGGGTCATCTGATTTTGTTTTTTTTTTTGTACATGAATACTCTAGGGTCCCATTTGTACATTTACTTTTTCAGATCTCCAAATTTGTAAAAACTCGTGATTTTATGCACGTTTTTAGTTCTCATAAATATCAAAAAAATGCTAAAAGCACTTCACTTTGAAGTGCCATTGCATGTATATCGCATGTTATTAATTTAAACGATATTTGGAATATGCACTTGTCTACTTTATTACTGGATTTTTTAAACAAAATGATTGCTAAAAAAATGCATACTTAATGCAAATGCATTTTTCAAAACTTTCTGCCCCTACGATTTTCAAAAAAAAAAAAAATACAGTTTACTAAAATATGGAATATTAGCTTAATATACAAATACTGATTTTTATGGGACAAACAGTCATTTATTTTTAATGATTTAAAAAAAAAAAAAATATTTTTTTTAATCTATAAAATGGAAATATTTTTATATATTCTTGTATTTCATATTTTGTGTGATAAATTTAAAGTACGAACTCATTTAGTAACTTGTTTGAAGACCTATATTTATAAAAATATTCATTTATTAAAAAAATATTTAAAGAACAAAAATCAGAAAAACGATTCAAATAAAACTTGTAATTTATTCTTTAATCTTAAACTCTTAAATCTCTTAAAACTCTTAATCTTAAACTAGTATACTTATTGGCACTTCAAAAAATATGAATAACGAATCTTTTAAATAGTAATTGACTGGGTTGCTGTTCGGAAAATAATCTAAGTACATTATATTTTTATTTTTGAATCCAAAATACCTTTTTTGACATCATATCGAAAATTTAACTAGGTGAAAAAATATTGTAAAAAACGATACAAAAATGTATAAAAATATTTCCATATTTTAGAATAAAAGAATAAACTTTGTTTAAAAAAATCATTACAAATAGAAGACATGTTTCTCCCATAAAAATCAGTATTTGTATATTTAGGTAAGATTCCATATTTTAGTAAACTATATTTTTTTTGAAAATCGCAGGTGGAGAAAGTTTTGAAAAATACATTAGAAAACTGCATTTGCATTTCGTATGCACTTTTTTAACAAAAATTTTGTTTAAAAACCTTCAGTTATAAAGTAGACAAGTGCATATTCCAGATATCGTTTAAATTAATAACATGCGATATACAATAAAAAAGTTATGGCACTTCAAAGTGAAGCACTTTTAGCATTTTTATCAAATTTATGAAAACTAAAAACGTGCATAAAATCGCGAGTTTTTACAAATTTTGAGATCTGGTGAAGGCTATGTGCAAGTGGGGCTATAGAGTATTCATGTGCAAAATATAAAAAAAAATCGGAGAACCTAAAAAAAAATCCTCATTTTTCAATATTCTTTGCTGGAATGAATGATATAATAAAAAATTATAAATATTAAAAAAAAAGAATGTATAACAAAAGGTAAGAATAAAATAACACAAATATTTGTAGTTTTTAAGAACTTTAAATTTCAGCTTAATGAAATTCACAATGGAATAGCTGAAAACGCTGGTGTACTTTTTGATTTTCTTCTTTTGATTTATTAATTTTTCTTTTGTTTTATTCATTTGTTCTATTTATTTATTTGTCATATACAGCTGATCACTGTAAAGTAATGTTGTATTTGTCTTCAAACAATTTAGTAGTATTTTTGGTATTTTTAAAGGAAATTGTAATAGAAGTTTAAAATATCCGGTCTGGCACCACTATGATTTGTAAATACGTAAAACACAAAAATTGACACACGTAAGTATAGGCGAACGATAGCTTTCGAAATAGAGAAACCCAAATTGATTCGAATTCGAGTGACTAGCTTGCGTTCGCTTAGGTTTTCGTTCGAGATCGTGGAACAGGTCATTAACTTTTCAAAAAAAAAAAAGGAAGAACATTTTTCAAAAATTTTTTTTTTTATATTTTTTTTAAGACTAAAGGAAAAGCTATCGAAAACAAGTTGGACAAATTTTCTAACTGCAATATGTTATATATGTATATCCCAAAAATGGGCTGTTTGACGAAAATGCCAAAATTGAATACCCTCCAACTCGGAGAATCTTTGGGCGATCCCGCTGACTACATAAGTACTACACAATAGCACTCAACATAGTGCAACTTTTACACCGATCTCACTACAGATGAAATCCCCCCTATACATAGCAACATATGCGAAAAAAAAAATAAATAAGAAAATTTTCTCTTGTTGTTGCCTCCAGTATATTTTCTTTATACATGACATTTAAATCTTTATTATTTTTTCAGTAACTAAACATCGTCATGGCAAGAAATAAAAACCGACTTTAAAATAATTAAAAACAATAAAAAAGTTTTTAAGTCTAATACTACATTTATACTACAATCACAACGAGTAGTTTTTAAAAACTACTTGTATTTTATTTATCAAATTCCATATAAATTTGAATTTAAACACTACAAGTTTTTAAAAACTACTAGTTTTTGTTTCTAATTACATATAATAAATGTAATGTAAGAATAATTTATAGACTTTTGAAAAGTCACACAAACGTTATATAAATATTATGAAACGTTTCATAAATATTTCATATTTAATAAATTTTGACTCACTCACGCTCACGAAAGAATAATTCCACTCACGCACAATCACTCACGATAATATTTTTCTACTCACACTAACTCACGTGAGAAAATTTGGATTTTAATCTCACATACGTGAATTACGCAAATTCAAAAAAAATCTTACCGGAAAAAAAAGAAAACGTAAAAATTAAGGTAAATTGTGTATGTTTATTATAAAGAATCAACAATATTAAACCGGTGAAAAATTTAAAAAAATATTTATTAAAAGCAAAATAATATTCTTTTTTAAAATTATACTCACTCACCCAGAAAATGTCCTAACGCACACTCACCCATGAAAAATGTTTCATACTCACTCACGTTCACGAGAGTAAATGTTGGTTTCCCTCACAATCACGAATAATCACCCATGATTCACGTGAATCACGCAAAATTATGCTCACGAGCCCATCTCTAGTTCAATTTAAAATTTAGAGCACATTGAATGAAGTTTCATTGATGTTTCATAATTTCAAATAACACACCTCGACAAGTTTCCTTGGTTTGAATGCGTGATTTATAAAGTCTTTGGTGCCCTGATTCTAAATCAGGCATCCAAATTTTTCCATCAAGTCACCATTTTAAGAAAACCGCGGTTGAAATTTTTGAAAGAAAGCCTTTATTGAACAATTGACCCTTTCAAAAGAAATAAAGACAAATATTTTGAATACAATTTGCTCTTGAAGATACCGCTGATATTTTCTAATCAGAACCCGAAAAGCTATAGCCTTGGGAATGGGCAGAGCTTTAACAAAAATATATTAAAAATAGGTAAAAAAAATTTAGTACCACTCTCGATCAAGTAATATTTATACAGTTTTTTGTGTTCTTATACAACGAGATTATTTTTTTTGTTATTTTTATTTGTTTCTAACGAGTGTTCAACCTCCGTATATTTAAAAAAATATAGCAATTTAAATATATTAGCTAGGTTGATACATGCACTTCGATCTGGCTAAAGATCTCATCAGAACGCGAACTTTTAGAAAAGCTAGAGCCTCCAGCTTATTCAGATCATATTAATCGTAAATTTAGCTCGATTCTTGTTTTCTTAGCAATCAAACACGTGGCTAGGAACTTAACTCTCAAACCGGCCTCAGCTTTTTTGCAATGACATTAATAAAACGTGTTCGGCATGAAAAATTAACAATATGTTCTGCTCGAAAAAAAAAGTTTAGTAAAAAAGTTTAGTAAAACAGTTAAAAGTGTAACTTTACTATTATTATACTAATTTTTAGTATAAACAAATTTTTAGTAAAATTTTTTTGCTATTCTTTATTTAAAAATTATAAATTTTTTTTTACTAATTTCGGTTCCTAATTTACTAACTTAATTTTACTTATTTCACAGTTCAACAAAATCAGTCAAATTTAATGCATCAGGTTTGCGACCTATAATTTTTTAAAAATAACACAACGTTTTGCAACATCCAAATAGTAACAACTATGCTCTTTAAGAGGGCGGATCAATAAGTCCGTGACTTTTCGAACTTCCCTCGCAGTTCTATGAAATGCAACACTGCTTCCATCAATTATCACCTGTTAATGGACTACTGTCAAATTTTGAGCAAGTGCTGTCATTTAACAGCTGTTTAAAACATGCAACCTCGTGGATTTTTTTAAAAATGGAATTTCGAGTGCTCATTAAACATTATTTTTGCAAAAAAACTGTCAATCAAACCAAGGAAAAGCTTGATAATTACTATGGACACTCTGCACCACCGATTTGAATGGCAAAAAAGTAGTTTACTGACTTTCGTTGTGGTCGCAGAAGTACAAATAACGATAAACGTTATGGACGGCCAATTGAGGTCAATACACCCGAAAATGTCGAAAAAATCCACGATTTGATGATCGAAATGTCATATACATTTCATATGACAGTGTGGTTACGATTTTAAATGATCAATTGGGTTTAAGAAAGCTGTCTGTAATATGGGTGCCGCGTTTGCTCTCAAGAGACCATAAACGTAATCGTGTGACAACTTCAAAGGATTGTTTGGAGTTGTTTAACCGCAATTCGAATGAGTTCTTGCAGCGTTTTGTAACTGTGAATGAAACGTGGATCCATTACAACACTCCGGAGACCAAGCAGCAGTCTAAATAATGGGTTTCTCCAGGTGATCCGCATCCGAAGAAGGCAAATGTAGTTTGTTAGATGGCAACAGTTTTTTCGGATGCACGCTGGATAATCCACATCGATTACCTTCAAAAGGGAAAAACAATAAACGGCGAATGTTATACCAACTTATTGGACCAATTTAACAAGGATTAAAAAAAAAAACGACCCGATATGGACAAGAAAAAAGTTCTTTTTCATCAAGATAATGCACGGGTGCACACGTGTGCGGTCTCAATGGCAAAATTCCATGAATTGGGCTACGAATTGGTACCTCATCCTCAATATTCTCAGGATTTAGCCCCCAGTGACTATTTCCAAACCTAAAGAAATGGCTCGGTTTAAAGAGATTTAGCTCCAACGATGAAATTATTGATCAAACAAATGCCTATTTTATTGGGTACCGTGAAATAACTCCCAAATGAAATAAGTCCCAATGAAATAACTCCCAATGAAATAAGTCCCAAAAAAAATTAAATTAGTTCCAATTTTAATAAATGAAATAACCTCCAAAGAAAAAATGAAATAAGCCCCAACATTTGGGAATTATTTCATAGTAATAAAAAAACTCCCAACAAAGAATAAAACAACTCCCAATGAAAAAAGTCCCAAAAAAAATGAAATAATTCCCAATTCAAAAATTTCGAATTCTGCGATTCGCTGCGCATGCGATTCGAAGCCGCGGCCGCGCAGCAGGACTCGAATCGTACGCACCGCTTTCCAGAGGTGGCATGTCATAACGTCCAATGACATAATGTCCATTGACGTTATGTCACTCGAAAAGTGTCATAATGTCCATGGACTTTATGACAATTTTTAATTTGACAATTTTGGACATTATGTCACTTTCAAATGTGGCATAGCATTCAGACTTTTTAAAATAAAAAGATTAATAATATTTAGTATATCAATACAATTTTTTAAAATATATGTATATCACAAAATAAAACTGAACTTATAAATCGTATAATCGCACGCAGAAAAAACTTTATTTCGCGAAGCCGCCTGCCGCGTTATACGGAGGAAAAAAATCCCTAAGAGCGGCCGAAGGCCGCCACACAGTAACACTTGTTTTTACAAATTACTTGATGTCTTAAAAATATAAGATTTCAACGGATTCGACATCTGATTTGAAAAACAAGTTCTTCTGGGTGGCGGCCTTCGGCCACTCTTAAGGGTTTTTTCTCCGTAGAACGCTGCAGGCGGCTTCTCGAAATAAAGTTTTTTCTGCGTGCGACACAAAAGAAACTTCAAAATTACTGATCTGTTTCCACACTGGAGTATAATGTCCATGGACCTTATGTCACGCAGAAAGTGGCATAATGGCCATGGACTTAATGTCATTCCATTTGAGGACATAATGTCACATTGCAGAGTGTCATAAATTCCATGGACATTTCGAGTGACATAACGTCCATGGACATTATGTCATTATACGTTATGACATGCCACCAAAATTACCAAAATTTTAGCAAGAACTGCTTTTCTTTTGGTAAAATAACTCATTGTATTGCTATTATTTACTTTACGACAATTTTAAGACAAGAATGCATAAAATTTACCAAAATGTAATTTTAATAGAAACGAAATAACTCCCAACAAAAATTAAATAACTCTCAACGATAAAATCACATTTAAAAATGAAAATGAAATAAGTCCCAACAAATGTGAAATAACTCCCAATGACAAAAATAAGTGAAATAACTCCCAACAAAATCTGGTTGGGAATTATTTCATTTGGGAGTTATTTCATAACGAAATAATTCCTAACTGAAAATTGTGAAATAAGTCCTAACGCATTGGGAGTTATTTCATAATGAAATAAATCCCAATTTAATATGGCAAATTTTTGGGAGTTATTTCATTTTTTTGGGAGTTATTTCATTTGGGAGTTATTTCACGGTACCTTTTATGGACGTCGAAAAATTCTATTTTTTGGAAGGGATACAAAAATTGGAGAAACGTTGGACTAAGTGTATTGAGCTAAAAGGAGATTATGTTGATTATGTTGTTGTTTCATTCAACAAGTCACGGACTTTTTGATCCGCCTCGTTATTTAATGTAAAACTCGTTTTATATGGTGCGATAGTATTTTCTATGCATCTATTAAAAGTTGAAATTTCTCATTTTTCACGATTTCGCTAATAAAATATGTAAAACGAAAAGTAGATACAAGACTTTAAAAAAATTGCTTAAACTATAAAAGTTTGATATATTTTTATGTATTAAAAAATGGAGTCTGTGACAAATTTTAATTAATAAAATTCAGAAAAAACATTCTAATATGTTTAACCCATGTTTTGTACTCAATACCAACCAAGTTCCAGTTAATTGAAGTGTGTGTTTTTAACAAATAACATACAAAATTAATAAAAAAAAAAAAATGTCAAAAATTTGCAAGTTCAGATTGATTTTTCGGAAAACTTTCTTTCGCAGAAATAAAGTAAATGGTACAAAAATTCACATCATGTGCTAAAATTTTGCAAGTTCGATTAAGGAATTTTATAATATTCACAAAAAGAAAAATTTGTGAAATTTTCACTTTATTTGCAAGGATATCCAACATCCTTAATCTAGTAACAATTAATTAAAATGGTTTTAAATGCTCAAAGTCCTTACTATAAAACCATATTAAAAGTTATTCTTGGTTTGTTCAGGTTTATGAATTAATAAGAAATTTTAAAGAAAAATCTAGATTTTTATTAAAAGTTAAATTCGTGAATATTTCGAAAAGTGGAGAGATTTATTGTTCACATTTGTGATCTACGTCCTAAAATTTTTCACAATTGATATGTCGCATCTCCGATACATTTTTAGTGTTTGACAGTGTTTTTGAAACCCGATTTGCTAAAATTGGCAAAAAAAATTACTAATAACATAATTTTTTTAAGCTAAACATTATTTGATCAAGACATGTGACCATTTGCTTGTCCGAGTTAGGTTTTTGTTGCTTGTGTCGTATTTAAATATAATGTTTCTTAATGTTAGTTGATGTTCTTTAAATTTAAAATTTAGGTTTTTTAATTTGAAATGGAAAATATTAACTTTAATTGATGTTTTCTAAATTTTAAATAAAAAGTCCTAACTTTAGTTATTATTTTTTTTTTTTTTTGTTTTTCAGAATTCTGAATGGAAATTCTGATCATCAAAAGGGTGTAACTTCACAAAGAGATTTTTTTTTTATACATCAACAATTTTTAATACAAAAAATCCAAAACAATATGTAAAAAATTGTTTTATGTTGCCTGTTTCTCCCGCTAGAGAAAATTTAAAATTGTTTGTTATTATGAGAAATGCTATATTTTTAATAGAAGAAAACACAAAGTCCGACTTTGTAAATATATTTAATGTATTTAAAATAAATATTTGTCATTGTTTGTGTTGCTGTTCGTGTGTTAGTGTGTATCAAGGCTTGCCAGACTTGGGGTATTCTCCCCAAATTTTAGGCTTTTTTTTTAGTCTTTGGGACGGAAATTTTCAATTGGGGACACTGGATTTTGTTGGGGATTTCAAAAATATTATGAGGATTTTTTGGGGATAATAAAAAGTTTTAATTAATATTTTAATTGAATATAGATTTAGAATAAAATCAATAAATTTTCCTAAGAAACGTTACCAGGGTTTTTATATAAAAAAAATTTAAAATTTTCTTGAAAGATTTTCTAGGAACCAACCAGTGATGACAACTTTCTTGAAGTAAAAACGCGCAGTGAGGCCCCTAAAAAAGAGCTAGATGATAAATTTGTTCAAAATGTCTACTTTTTCAGCTAATTTGTTCCTAAAAACCGTCCATAAGAAATATTGTATTAAGAAATAACTAAATTGTATATCATTATTGGTTACGAATTTTTAAAGTTTTTAGTACAAATTCATAACAAAATTATTTTGAGAACCATTATAAATTATTTTTTGTTCTAAATTGTTAAAATATGTATTAAAATTAAACGATTTACTCAAAAGGTGCTAAAACTGTTAAATAAAAAAGCAAAAAGCGCCAAACTAGCGTCTATATTAGAAAAAGTGCTAGCCGAAAAAAATGCGAGTTTTGTATGTAACAAAAGCGCTAAATGTAATCTTAATTGACATCGCTGGAAACCACTAGCAAAATAAAAATATTTTTTTTATTTAAATAGAATATTTTTGCAGTTATATTAGTTTTTGGTTTTTATATACATCGAGATTATTTTTATGTTATTTTCAATTTATAACGAGCTTTCAACCTCCGTATATTTACAAAAATAAAGCAAATCAAACATATTAGCTAGGTTGACACTAGTATTTCGATCTGGCTAAAGATCTCATCAGAACCCGAAGTTTTAGAAAAGTTAGAGCCTCCATAATAGGCAGAACTTTAACAAAAAAACCTATTAATAATCAATTTTGCTCCATTCTTGTCTTCTTAGTAATCAAGAACGTGGTTACGTCTTTTCCTAACAAGCATCATGACGTTACTAAACTTTGAAGACCAAAAATGTTCTATTTATATAAAAAAATTTTGGTTTTCAAAGTTTCACAATGTCATGACGATTATTAGGAAAATGTCGTAGCCACGCGTTTGACTGCTAAGAAGACAAGAATAGAGCAAAATTGATGATTGATATGATTTTTGTTGAAGCTGTCTATGTGGATGATTTTCTAAGACATCGGGTTCTGATGAGATATTTTGCTAGATCGAAATACATGCATAAATTTGCTTTATTTTTGTATATATACGGAGGTTGAAAGCTCGTTACAAATAAATATAAATCACTAATAACGTTGCTTGAAAAAGGGAAATCTCATATAGACTTAAGTCGAAGAACTTTAATATTAAACATATCAAAAATAAACTAAAAATATATTACTAAAAGTTAAAATGTTTGTTTGAAAGTGTTTTATTCAAAAAAAGATCTTTTGGGGGAAAAAAAAAATTAGAAAAAAAAATCTATACGCATAATAATTTGTCTTTTCTGTTTACTTTTCTGAGTAATTTCTGAGCCAATTTTTAGATAACTTTCTTCGAATATGAAGACTTGCTTACCACTCCTAGAATACGAATCGTTAGAACTATTCAATAATTTGCTTGGCTTTTACTCACCAATTCAAATTAAATAGTTTTTGTATGTAGTAAAAAATATAAATTTGGCTTTTTTTAATCGTCATATTAATTTCTAGGAAAAATGCGTATAATCTGAATATTTTAAGAAGTATGCACCAAAAATTCTTATGAATCTGAATTTTTTTAAATAAAAAATGTCTGAAATTGAAGCTCCTTTAATTTGAATGATCTTTTGATAGAAATATCGAAAGTCGAAGGAATTCCTTGTATGAAAATTGAAAATTTTTCTAAATTTGACTGTTTTTCTTAACTAGTTTGCAGTGATAGTTTTATTAATTAAACGCTTATTTAACAACTAATTTGAGCTCTGCCTTAACTTAAAATGCACAATGCAGAATTTGGGGATATTTTTTGATTTTATATCGATATAAAGTGTTTGACAAGCTTGGCAAATGCAGGAAAATTAAATAAAGAATTTTAATTATACTATTTTGTTCAAAATCTTTCTTAATTATTTTTGATTTGTTTGGGTATAAAAAAAAAAAAGTATCTGACAAGCCTGGTGTGTATTATTTTTTTTTCTCCAGGGATTCCCATTCTATGACACAAAAAATAGCTAGATCTCAAAATAAAAATCGCTAGAAATGCAAAACTCTCCCTTAGTATTTATTAAAAAATCAATCAATTTTAGTCAAAAAACTAAGTATTAAATTACATTGCTCTAAAATTGTTATCAAAACTATGTTGAAATATGTTAATTTTTCGTTGTTGCTGTTGTGAATTTTATGTAATTGTCGCCACAATTAAAATTTTTTTAAATAATTTTTTTTGGGAACTTTTTAAAAGTATTTTTTGCGAAAAAAGTTCAAAGTCAAAAAACTTTAATAATAGACGGAAATGAAAATAGTTTCCGAAAAATATTATTAAAGTTAATGATTATCGTTACAGCTTAAATTTGTTAAAGAATTGAATTTGTTTCGTTTAGGACTAATTTACTTATTTTTTTAATTAAAGCTCCATAAATTTCTTTCCTTTTCTTTATTTGAAGGGCTTATTGTAAAAACTTGATAAGCCACATTTATTTTTGTTGTGGATTTTCGCTGTTTTCTAGACATCTATTGATTAATATTTAATAGAGGACTTGCTTAAACACTTATTACAAGTACCTAGAATATAAACGTCCTGCAATATTCATATTTTCTGTATCTTTTCAACCTTTAAAAGGCAAAAACAAACTGAAAATTAAATGTGGCTTATCAAGTTTTTACAATAAGCCCTTCAATTGTACAACAAAAATAAAGTTGTATTGTTTTTGTTTAGCTTTTATTGAGTTTAGAATATTAAATATTAAACATTGAACATTTTCTTTAAAAATTGGCTTAATTAACCCTTAAAAAATAAAATAAAACGCTACAAAATGCTCATAAAATAGCTTTAAAAACTCTAGGAAGAAAAAAATGACTAAAAATCGCTTATAGCTACACTAAAGATATTGCGTAGGTAAAGACGACAGTAATTGTAGTCAAAAACAAATAAAATGTCACTTGAAGAAAGAACGACTAACATTTCATTAAACTCAACTAACGTTTGTCATTTGTTTTTACTGTTCAAAATATTGCTGACAATTGTAGTAAAAACTATTCAGATATGCTAGTAAAAAATAAACAAACATTTATTTTTTTTATTTTTGTAAATAACAAAAACCGATTGTAAAAAATAAATTTAAAATCACAAAACAGCATTTTGGTGTGGTTTGTTTTTTTAAATGAACTACAAGATTAGTAAAAAATTTAATGTGTTCTACGAATGACTGGCATTTACATTAAAAATAAAGAAACTGTTTTACAACCCAAACAACTACAAATTTTTAAAGCAGAAGTTCCCCGAGTGTAAATGAAAAGATCGCTAGATATAGCCAGAAAGTGGATTCTCTTCTCCTCTTACTCTTACAAAATATATAAAACCAGTTTTCAACATTAGGTATCTGGAGCTATTTAACGAGGGGTGTTGTGCAGTCGGAAACTGAGTGAATAATAAATGTATATATTGTTTTTTAAAACACATTTGTAAATAGCACTGTAAGCAAAATTTCAACTTCTGAAATGACTCACCAAAACCACGGGACACGTCAACTTAATTTTGGAGCGTATAATCCAGTGGCAAAGTCCGTTTTAATAGATTAGGCCAAAATAAAAAGATATTTCAATTTTAAGTTTGCATTGTCTCAAGAGATTTTTTGAGTGTATCTTAGAGAAAAGACATTGAAATCTCTTTTGGAATTACTTTATTTATTGTTTATAAGTCGAAACTCAAAGCTAACAAAAATGGCCGTTCATTTTGAGATGATGTTTTCTAATAAAATTTGAAGAATCGAACCGTATGACACTGAAATTAAAGATGTCAGTATAAGTCAAATGTTATTACACTGGCGTTTCGGATTGTATATAAATGAATTGTATCCTAATAAAAATGAATGACCATCATTGCTAGACTTAAGTTTAGATAAATACATTTCAAAAATGATTCTGATACCTTTTACTTAAAATACACTCAAAAAAATCGTTTGAGTCTATGCAAAACATATAATTGAAATATATTTTTAATTCGACCTAACCTATTAAAACGGAGTCAAAGTTATGTTTAAGTGTCCCAGGGTTTTGGTGTGCCAAATTACTGTGTAATTGTTTAGTAATATAGTTTTCATATTTAAGTTTGTTATAATTTTTATTAAAAATAAAAATTATGTTTTTTTCGACCTTTAATTGTGCAATGAAAATGAAAATTATTCAAGTTCGAGGCCATACTCTATATTTCTTCATTAGGATATTGTCCTAACAAATAATCTATAGAATTTTTTGTTTTCAAATTTATTATTTGACCCTTTCAGGAATGTGTTGATAGATCTATTTCGGGAATTTTCTAGGTTCCCATCATCAGAACACGTTTTGAAAGCGGTAACAATCCCATGCCAAACATCAAACATACATATGAACTAGTTTACTCACTACATGAGAACTAATATACATATGAGTTTGAAGTTAAAGATTATAACCATTGATCAAAAAATAAATTGAAAACTTGTTTGATGTGCAAAATCCACCTCTGGTGGATATTCAATACACGTTTTTTTTGTTGTTTCTCTCTCCTTTTTATATTTTGTTTACTTTGTAAGCAAAACAGGGGAAGTAAACTTCCTGAAAGGGTCAAATAATAAATTTGAAAACAAAAAACTCTATAGATTATTTGTTAGGACAATATCCTAATGAAGAAATATAGAGTATGGCCTCGAACTTGAATAATTTTCATTTTCATTGCACAATTAAAGGTCGAAAAAAACATAATTTTTATTTTTAATAAAAATTATAACAAACTTGTATAAAAGGCAGAGTACCGCCAAGTTTACTTCCCCTGTTTTGCTTACAAAGTAAACAAAATATAAAAAGGAGAGAGAAACAAAAAAAAAAACGTGTATTGAATATCCACCAGAGGTGGATCTTGCACATCAAACAAGTTTTCAATTTATTTTTTGATCAATGGTTATAATCTTTAACTTCAAACTCATATGTATATTAGTTCTCATGTAGTGAGTAAACTAGTTCATATGTATGTTTGATGTTTGGCATGGGATTGTTACCGCTTTCAAAACGTGTTCTGATGATGGGAACCTAGAAAATTCCCGAAATAAATCTATCAACACATTCCTGAAAGGGTCAAATAATAAATTTGAAAACAAAAAACTCTATAGATTATTTGTTAGGACAATATCCTAATGAAGAAATATAGAGTATGGCCTCGAACTTGAATAATTTTCATTATCATTGCACAATTAAAGGTCGAAAAAAAACATAATTTTTATTTTTAATAAAAATTATAACAAACTTGTATAAAAGGCAGAGTACCGCCAAGTTTACTTCCCCTGTTTTGCTTACAAAGTAAACAAAATATAAAAAGGAGAGAGAGAAACAAAAAAAAAAAAACGTGTATTGAATATCCACCAGAGGTGGATCTTGCACATCAAACAAGTTTTCAACTTATTTTTTGATCAATGGTTATAATCTTTAACTTCAAACTCATATGTATATTAGTTCTCATGTAGTGAGTAAACTAGTTCATATGTATGTTTGATGTTTGGCATGGGATTGTTACCGCTTTCAAAACGTGTTCTGATGATGGGAACCTAGAAAATTCTCGAAATAGATCTATCAACACATTCCTGAAAGGGTCAAATAATAAATTTGAAAACAAAAAACTCTATAGATTATTTGTTAGGACAATATCCTAATGAAGAAATATAGAGTATGGCCTCGAACTTGAATAATTTTCATTTTCATTGCACAATTAAAGGTCGAAAAAAACATAATTTTTATTTTTAATAAAAATTATAACAAACTTGTAAAAAAGGCAGAGTACCGCCAAGTTTACTTCCCCTGTTTTGCTTACAAAGTAAACAAAATATAAAAAGGAGAGAGAAACAAAAAAAAAAAAACGTGTATTGAATATCCACCAGAGGTGGATCTTGCACATCAAACAAGTTTTCAATTTATTTTTTGATCAATGGTTATAATCTTTAACTTCAAACTCATATGTATATTAGTTCTCATGTAGTGAGTAAACTAGTTGATATGTATGTTTGATGTTTGGCATGGGATTGTTACCGCTTTCAAAACGTGTTCTGATGATGGGAACCTAGAAAATTCCCGAAATAGATCTATCAACACATTCCTGAAAGGGTCAAATAATAAATTTGAAAACAAAAAACTCTATAGATTATTTGTTAGGACAATATCCTAATGAAGAAATATAGAGTATGGCCTCGAACTTGAATAATTTTCATTTTCGTTTTCATATTTAATTATTTCTTAAGTTACTTACGGCGAATATTATTTTTGAAGAACAAGTTTTGCATACACTAATTATGCGTGTTTTGTCTAAAACAACCATGCTCGAAATTGATGATGATACATTTGAAAACTACAAACAACTAAAACTTGTTTGTTGTAGTTTTGTATATATGTAACAAGCCAGTTGCCGCTATCCGCACAACGTCTCCTGTATTGCATGTATTTTCCTATTTTATCTGCGTTCTTCTGAAGCAAAACTCGAATGCAACAATAAAGGTAAAAAAAAAACAATTTTCTGCATTCTAAGTCTTATTTAAGTTGAATTGTATTTTAATCTCTTTTGAGAGTCAACAAACTTAATTAATTTATGACTAAAAAAACATTAAATCCTCTAACACAATGCGATGCATTCTTCATACCAATGTATAAATATTAAAAATAGTTCTCTATTATAATAAATACATTAAATTCATAAGGACAACACAGGTAGGAAAATACTAACGGGCGTTGTGTTGGAAACGGTCGTACATGTTACTGGCAAAGTTTCGGATTTTTAACTTTTACAGTGCTGGCGCGGTGTTGAAATGTACCAATATACGCTTGGCAGTAGATATATTCCAACGTTGGCATAGCAATGGAATTCAGTAGTTTGCCAGTGCTTTAAATAATATAATTTAGTATTTACCCAGAAATATAAAATAGTAAAAAATTATTATTTTGAAAAATATGATATACCCTGTTTTACAATTATGATAACTCATAATATATAATATATTCTCGTTATAACGCATATTTTAATACAAAAAATAATCATTCTACTCTGAAGTGTCTACAATAGATATTATTTTTTAACATACTCTCGTTTTAGCTCAATACACTTAGTCCAACGTTTCTCCAATTTTTGTATCCCTTCCAAAAAATAGGATTTTTTGAGGTTCATAATATATGCATTTGTTTGATCAATAATTTCATCGTTGGAACTAAATCTATTTCCAACGAGCCATTGCTTTAGGTTTGGAAATAGGAAATAGTCACTGGGGGCTAAGTCCGTAGAATATGTCGAATGTGGTCGAATGAGATACGTAGAACAATTCATGGAATTTTGCCATTGAGACTGCACACGTGTGCACCCGTACATTATCTTGATGAAAAATAACTTTTTTCGTGGCCATATGGGGTCCTCGTTAAATTGGTCCAAAAAGTTGGCATAATAATCGCCGTTTATCGTTTTTCCCCTTTTGAAGGTATTCGATGTGGATTATTACGCTTATGGTCAATTGAGAGCAAACGCGGCACCCATCTTGCACACAGCTTTCTTAAACCCAACTGACCATTTAAAATCGAAACCACACTGTTATATGAAATGCCTATGGCATCAACAATCTCAAGCAATATTACTCTGATCGGCCAACACCATATTGTTGTTTTTTTTTCGAAATTTCGGGTGTTTTGACCTCAGTTGGCCGTCCAGAACATTCAGCGTCATTTGTACTTGTGCGACCACAACGAAAGTAAGTCACTTTTTTGACTACAGTGTTATATTAACGTCATATTGACAGTCGCAATTAATTTTTAATTAATATGCATTTAACAAATTTAATTTGGAAATGTTGAGGTTAAGAAGAAGAATAAACGTTTTTCTCTAAAATTATAAACACTATTAATTTTTAAATCAGACTAGACTAGTTTCTGCCTTTTTTGGACAGGCTCATCAGTGATTTTCCATTTAAATTGTATTATTATTTCTGTCTTATAATTGTCAGATTGTTTCTATATGATAAATTTTCAAACAACCTCCGGCTGTAAGAATCAAAGCTGCGCTCATCTTACATTACAAACGTAACAATGCCAACTCATGACCGTTTAGCGATCACACCCAAGAATGGCCTCGAATCTAATGCAGCTAAATTGCAGTTTTCTTTCCTATTAGCTATTTCTGTTATTGTAAATTAAACTCAGAAGTGACAACACTAACAACACAAATATTCTATTTTAAGATTTTTGTTTATTTTTCTAATCTCCTCCGTCTTTGATGGTGCAGAGTCCCCATAGTATTTATCAAGCGTTTCCTTAGTTTGATTGCCGGTTTAAATAATGTTTAATGAGCTTCGAGTGCTCCAAATTTTTCCATTTTTAAAAATCCACGAGGTTGCATGTTTTGAACAGCTGTTAAACGCAAAGTACATGACGGAACTTGCTCAAAATTGGACAGAAGTCTATTAGCAGGTGGTACTTGATGGTAGCAGTGTTGCATTTCATATAACTACGACGGAAGTTCAAAAAGTCACGGACTTATTGATCCGCCCTCGTATATTCCTTATAATTAATTGATTATTTAATTATAAAGGGTGTTTTTTATACAGGTATATAACTTTAAGTTGGCAACGCATTTTAAGTGGCGGCAATTTTGTCAGCTGTCAAGTGATTTATGTTGAGTTTAGTTTAGTATCAGTTATTTAATTGTAGGCATATTGTGTATCAAATTAAATGAACGACGCACTGTGGTCAATATTTTGAGATAGCGGCCAAAACTCCTTTTGGTTTTTGTTCTCCGATTTTAAAGTTATTAGACTCATATGAAAGTAGACAGTAGTAAACCTCGGGAGCCAAAAAATTAGAACTCTATTTCAACTATTTCACTGAGAACAGGGTGGTCCAAAATGGGCTTTTTCAGAATTTAGTAAATTTATGATATTTTTAGTTAATTTTTAAAGTTTAAATGATCATAACTTTTTTGTTTTTCAAGATTTTTGGACGAAATAAATTTTGTGTTGTAACTTAACTTATTTCCTATTACTGGTAAAAAAAAAATTGAAGCTCTACTGTTTTCAGAACAATTTAAATATTTTTTTTAAAAAAGGTCAAATTTCTCGGAAATTTCCTACTTCATAGAGCACAACTCCTGTGAGTCAAGCTGAGTCAAAACACAAATTTACTATTTTGTAGTCCTAACTCTCCCCTACATTCCTATATATACATGTCCATGCATCGGGACTGCACTTTTTGAGCTACAGCAATTTTTCTGACCCAAGGTAAGATATTCGGTACAAATGCACGTCATATTTTTTGAGAAGTTATTTGTATGTGAAAGTGGCTATTATGCATATATTTTGATGAAATTTTGTACAAGAGTTCTTATTGACCCAAAAAATAATTCTGTTGAAATTAGGAGAAGTTGGCCCATATTTGGACCTAGTCCACATAGAAGGGTGTATCAAAATTTTGACAAAAATGACAATAGAACTCTGAAATTATGTGGTATCTGGCAATTCATTTGAAAAGGTAAAAAATGATTTTATTGCCATCTAATATTACATAACTTAAATACCTGAAAATTGCAAATAAATTTAAAACCAATGGAAATAACTGGTAAAACCAAGTACCTGTTATATTATGTTTCAAAGAGGTAAAAAAGATCATGTTGAAACTTCGAGCAATAGTATATTAATCCATGCATTCATTTTTTTTCTTCATTATTGTTTAAACAATGGCTAAATTCAGTTATAGTGTTCTATCTAATATATATTTTGAACGGAAAGATGAAAACGACATTATTTTACATATAATGAATAATCCGTTCTTCAAAATATGCGACAAAACAAGAAATTAAAATTCATAACTTAAAAATAAAAAACTTTTTAAATACTTTAAGAAAACGGTACAATCAATGTTCCAGAAACAAGAAATTGTTTTACTCACGCAACCAAGAATGGCTAAGAAATAAACTTATTTTTAAAAAGCCATCAGTAACTACCACGGAAACTGGAAAAGGTGGTCGACCAGCAAAGCCAATTGATAATTGTAGTGAAAGATCACGAAGACGCAAGCTTAAACATATCAATGAAGAAGTTTCTTGTAGCATCATAAATGATTCATTTCTGCATCAAATTCAACCATCGAAAACTAAAAAGAGTAAAATTGCTATCATTGAAAAAATAGTGGAAGCCCCAGACGCACAAAAAGGATTTTAGAAAGTATGCCGACACCAACTGAAGAAAATAAATTTACTCCAGAAGAAGCATTTACACTATTTTTGGATTTGAAAATGACTAAAAACCAATATACAGAATTGCGGAAGCGAACCAATGAAAAAAATTGTGGAATTTTTCCATCATATCGAGATATAGTTTCTGCCAAAAAAGATTGCTTACCTTCACCAACTGCTATTAGTGTAACTTCAAGTTCAGCAGAAATAAAATTGCAGGATCTTCTTGAACACACTGCAGAACGATTATTAAAGACATTTGATGCTGACTATTTAAAGAAGTTTAAAAATTGCAGCATGACTTTAATTTCTAAATGGGGATGTGATGGGTCCTCTGGCCAGAAACAATACAAACAATGTAATGCGGAAAATTCATCAGATGCCAATTTATTCATGATTTCTTTCGTTCCATTACGTTTAACAAAAACTTATATTGGTTCAGAGCCGTCAACTAGTAGAGCTGCAGAGATAGATGTATGGAAGAATGAAATTCCCTCGTCAACAAAATTTTGTAGACCAATAAAGTTTGCTTACAAAAAAGAAACTAAAGATGTCATAACTGAAGAAGTTGGCAAAATAAGAGATGAAATTAAAGAACTTCAACCAGTGATATTTGAATTTAATGACCAATGTATCGAAGTTAACTTTAAAATGTCACTTACAATGATCGATGGAAAAGTTGCACAAGCTTTAACCGAAACAAAGTCTTCGTCAAGCTGCACCATATGCCAAAAAACATCAAGTCAATTGAGCCAACCACCAACACAAGACGATAGTTTTAATGAAGCATATGAATTTGGAATGTCACCTCTTCATGCTAGAATTCGTTTTATGGAGCATATTCTTAAATTGGGATACGATTTGGAATTTTGCCCGTTAGGCGAAACAGTGAGAAACAACAAAGAAAATTTGGAAAAAAGAAAGCAAAAAAAAAAAGATATTCAAGAAAAATACCGTGAGATAGGCCTTATAATTGACCAGCCAAAGCAAGGAGAAGGAAATTCTAATGATGGAAACACAGCAAGATTTTTTTCCGATCCAGAAACTGCAGCTTCTATAACTGGAGTAGATTATGATTTAATACAACGATTCCAAATCATATTAGAAGTTATAGCATGTAGCAAAAAGATAGATGCAAAAAAATTTGGTCAGTATGCTAATGATACAGCAACCCTTTATAACCAAAAATATTCTTGGAGACATATGCCAACCACAGTTCACAAAATTTTGTTCCATGGGGAACAAATAATTCAGCACAATATGCTTCCAATTGGAGATCTCTCAGAAGAAGCGCAAGAAAAAAGGAACAAAGACTACAGATTCTTTCGCGAGCGCAATACAAGAAAAATTTCCAGATATTGTACTAATGAAGATCTTATTAATATTTTGTTTTGCACATCAGACCCATATATGTCCAGTATTCGACAAAAATGGAAATCAACCTCATTAGAGTTAGATGAAGAAGCTAAACAACTACTGCAAAATGAAAATCAAAGCTATTTGGAAGAAATTTTTACTAATATTTTTTAATTAATACTAGTTTAAAGATTATAATTTGTTTCTAATTTTAGTATAAATTTTTATTAATACATTTAAATAAAATATATGTGCACTTTAAATCAATAGTAAAAGTTTACTTAAAATTTTATCGATGTTGTGTTCTGTATATAATATATCCAAATGGTATTGATATTGTTGGGAATTTCAGTGTTATTTTTCAGTTTAATCCTCACAAGAATTAGCTTTCTTCCAAAAAAACCAACTTCTTCCAAAAAAACTCAGGGGCCAAATGTTGGCATTTTCAGACCAAAATTAAGTTTAGGAATAATAAATAAGTATTGGTTGTAAAATACGATTGAAGAAAATAAGAAATTATAAAAAAAATACCTATTTAAAATGTCAAAATATTCAACTTTTACATGGAAACTCAACAAAAAATTAAAATGCATTTTTAACTCCACATTACTTACGTTCCTATCAGTCGATTTTTACGTTTGAACACGCAAATTGAAGCTTAAAGTCCCTCCTATTGAACAAAACAAATTGCGTAAAAAAATACCAATCCGGTCAAAAGTTATAGAGTTTTGACCGCTATCTCGCGAAATTGACCACTGTGCGACGTATCCACTTTTACACTAAGAAAAAAAATCTGTAATGGTTACTGAAAATGTTGCTGTTATTACTGGAAATTTAACTATTTTGAGCCTTTTGCTAGATTTAGCAACACATGTTTACTGAACTAAAAATGAAGGTAGTAGAAACAATTAATTGCCGCTCCTAAATTTTAGTAAAATTTCACTAAACTCCCATTTAAGATTAATTTGCTAAAATCAGCAAAAAAAAATTTTGCTAAATTTAAGTACATCCGAAGAACTTCAGAGAATTAAAATAAAAAAGTAAAATAAAACGACTTTTTTTCCAATCCTTTTCACTTTTTTCCTAATAGATGAACATTATTTTAATTTTAACACTATAAAGGGTCCGCCATCTAACGTTTTTTTTTCAACTAGTGCTTATTTCGTGAATGGTAACACTTAGCTCATGTCTGATTTGACAGATAATTAGTTTTATCCTTCCGCTGAACGAATATGGTTGTGTATACGCTTGAACAACGCTGGGAAATATTTCGACATTACTTTGAAAATCATGGTAATGTTGCAGAATGTGTGACGATACACCCAAAACGAGTCACTGTTTGGTGCGGATTTTGGTCCAGAGGCATAATTGGGACATTTTTCTTCGGGCCATGTTGAACGAATTTTTGTTCACAAAAATTGAAGAGGAGGATATTGGCAACATTTGGTTTTAACAGGACGGAACAGGAAGCCATTGGTAAAATACAGCTGCACACAATCGATAATGTGCTTAAAAATTGGGCCGATCGTGTAGGCTACTGCATGGCCAGCCGAGGCAGCCATTTGAATGAAATTATTTTCCGTTACTAACCGGAAGGATTGTACTTTCAAATAAACAAAGAAATTTGAGAAAATATTCAGCAGTTTTTTTTTATAGCATTTTCAAAAAAAAAAGTTATTTGGCGGACCCTTTATTAATATCACTCATACGATATTCTAAAAAATTGTCTTGACTTTTTATTTTAACGAGCCAATATCTAGTGTTTGTATCTTTTTATTAATCGAAAAAAAATAAAAAAATTATTCGATTAATCGAATAATTATTTTTTTGTTATTTGTTCTATAATGTGTCTAATAACAATAACATTACTCGCACATTCAACATAGCACCACCCAAACTGCTGGAGCTAGATAGTTGAGATTTGGTATGTAGGTTACTTCTACATTTTCAATTTCATTTCATTTTCATTTTCAAACAAAAAAAGTTGTTTAGCGGACCCTTTATATTTTTTTTTGAGAGTAGCCAAATGTTTCTTAAATTTGGCTATAAAAAAAAACTACTAAAGTTGCATAATATTAGTGTAATGATATTAATTACGACTCAATTTAAGTGTCACTTTTTCACTTTAAACAATTATTTTTTTAATAATCACAAATTATACAAATTTAACATTTAATTTTATGCTTGTGGGTATTTATACACATTTTGAAAACAATATAGAAATACACTTAATGTCATTTTAATTTGTATTGATCATTGTTGTCTGTGTGTATGATATATTTCTTATCGTTTGTTTCGTTTCTTTATTGATGAAATGGAGAAAGTGCTAAAGAGCTGAAAGAAGAGAAAACACATTTTTTATTATTAAACCAACCTTATTTTTATATTAATTTATAGCTGCCAACTTTTATCTTGTTTATAATTCCATGGTACATTTTTTCTTGTTTATAATTAAACGTTAAATATAACACAGAGATTGATCTTGACTAGATATTGTTTTTGTTTATATGTAAAAAAAACAGATGCCATAATGTAATCATGAGAAAACAATCCACCATCTACCAAGCTTGCTAAATCTTGTACTGAAAAAATGCCCAGATTACGGAAAAAATGGCAATAAATAGCTAAACTCGGCAAATGATACTAAAACTCAATAATTTGAGTGTAAATTATTAATAATAATGATTTTTAACACAAACTATAGGCTCGGTAGAGGCAACTCTCTAACCTTGGGGTGGATTCCTGGTCATGAGGGGCATGAGGGCAAATAGAGGGCAGAGTGCCTTGCCAACCGCGGGGCCCGAAAGCCCTGTATTGGTCCTGAACCATTCTGTGGAATACCTGCGGGGTATGTTAAGGAAAGCCTCAGGGCATGGAGAGAGTCTGAATTTTCTGGTTACTGGGAAAACTCTCCTGGTCAGCGCCAGGCTAAAAGATTGATCTCTTTTTCCAAATACCATCTGCACAAGAAGGGTCAATCGGACACGGATTTGTGTAGGTTTTGCGAGATGGTGTCTGAGACCTCGGAGCATGTTCTCTGCGAATGTCCCAGGCTTTGTGATAGGAGACTTAGGTTTCTACGTGATCGCTTCATTTCGCCTTCCGACATCGCGAACATTTTGCCTAATAGGATAATTGGCTTTATACGTAGCTTGAATCTGTAGGTAACCTTAGGCAGCACAAAAGACCTACATTGGTCGCGGTGCATAGTGCCTTCTGATCTAATCTAATCTAACACAAACTAGTTGAAAGTACTCCTTAAATTTGAATCTCTTACTAGTTTCCAAAATATTTTAAGCAAAATTTCACAAAAAAAAAACATAATTTTAAATCTAATGTAAAATTTACATGTGAAAACTACTCACTATGAAAATTGTAAAAATTCAAGTACTTTTATATGAAATTAACTGCGAAATGTGTAGAAAAAAATGGTTAGGAAAAAATTGAATGGCCAAATCTTCCGGCTACATATAATAGAGCCATTTGTTATGGCTCGATAAAAATAAAATGGTTATATCTGCAAACAAAAAAATAAAACCCCCATTTCTGTCCCGAAAATAACTGATTCAATAACTTTAATTGCAGAAATTCCGCCAACAATTACAACTACTAATTCAATTAGAAATGGATAGATCTTTAATTGAATTAGTTTTGAATTAAATAAAAACATATTTTGACTTAAACGTGATCAGTGTTTTATACCTCCTTAAAAAGCTAAAAATAATTGGATAAAGTGTTGTTGCCATACCAAATGTCGTTTTATAGCTTAAATTTTCAAACATTGAATTTAAATCGGCATACAATTCTCATTTAGTTAGCAGATTAATTTATACTTGTGTGAACAAACTCACACAGAAATTAATTTTGTTATTTCTATTGTTATTTCTATAGAGAGAATGGCATTTTTTTTTTCAAAAATTAGCCATATTTTTTTTTTTTTTATAATTTTCAATTTATTTTTAGCATTTTTTTGTTTAACAAAATGGCTACATTTGTATTAATTAAAATTTAACTTCAAAAATTATATTATCAATTTTATGATAATGTTTTAGAATAAATTGATATTTACATTTAAGCAACTGTAATTAAACTGTTTATCTTAATAAAGTAATAAACCTATTGAGTATTAATAAAATCTAATTTAAATGGATTTAAAATATTTATTTCCAATACATAAACATTTATAAAAACAACTGCATACATAAATATTACACAATATGTACAACAATATATTTTGAGCGATAGTATAAAAAAATGTCAAAAAATTCCGAATTTGAGCAAATATTCAATTAATTCAATTAATTTTTAATTGACAGCTTTCAAAATTTTCAACAAATCAATTTAGTTGAAAAAAAATATTAAAATATTTTTTTATTTGTAGCCGGATAGAAATGCGCACTTACATACACGCAAGCCCAACCATTGTGTCTATATATGTATTTCACACATTCGTTCTTGTTAAATACATACATATACACAATTATTATTTTCCTTTCTATATCTTTAAAATATATATATGTGGGCGACGTGGTGTAATGGTTAACGCGTTGGACTGTTACACAGATGGTCCCGGGTTCGATTCAAGGTGACGACAACATCAATTAAGAAAAATAATATGTATGAGTTTTCTATCACTTATATGTATCGCTGCGCCCACCTTCGGTGTTCCCATAGCACTTAAACCCACCGAAGTAAAATAATGAATCAGGGCTATGAAACAAAAAGCTTCAATAAATTCGCCAACTCTACATCAGGTGGCGACCTACAAATGTTCTAAGACTTATCATCTCGCGCAATTACAGTGTTGCCATGTTTGAAGCCCTTCATCTTTCACCACCTTTCATCTCTCCACTATCCCCTCTCCAAAGAAAGCAACACATTAATTAATAGGAAGAATTTCCTGAGTGTTGCTTCTCTTGTAAAAAAAAAAAAAAAAAAAAAAAAAAAAAACACACACCCGGGTACAAATGTATCCACTTGCAACTTTGCTGTAACTCCGGAACGGCTTAACTTAGGGCATAGTAAACATAAGTCATTTATAATCTCTTAAAGGTTATTTGATCCAATTCGGATCAGTAGTTCAGGAGCTACGAGCTTCCAAAGTCGACACCTACGTAAACACACACAACATTTGGCTATCCCATGCCCGTGACCTTTTTTGACTATATCTCTTGAACCAGGTAGAATATTTGCACGAAACAAAAACTAAAGCATTTGTAAGTTATTAGTATACGCATTTAAAACAAAATAATGAAATAATTGGGTATGCATCGTGCGGTTAATAGAACACATCAAGTAATATTCATAAAATATTAATTGAAATACATAAATTATTACTTTTAGTACAAACCAACACTATTTGTAATGCAGAAAATTTAGTTTACTATTGATGTTCCGGAATTTAAAACTATTTTTGATAGTTTTTGAGTTTCAAAAAAAAATATTATATTTTAAATTTCAAATGGAAAACCAAAATTTTAATCAATGGTTTCTAAATATAAACTAATATTTGAAATTTTAAATTGATATTAAGAGACCTTTTCAATGGTGTAAATTTTGTTTAGGTCAATTAAAAAATCGGTTTTTTAAGTTAATCCATGTAATCTATATGTTTTAAATGCTACACACAGATAAATAAAATGCCAACCGAATTGAAAAGTGTATTTTAATATTAACAACTTATTAATTCAGTTAGTACAACTATATTTACATTAGATTTCTAAATATTTTGGGGTTTATAACTAAAATTCAGTTGAATTAACCGAACTTTGATTGTCAAAGAGAAACGTCAAAAGCAAAAAAGCAATTTTCAGTAAAGCTCTTAAAAAATAATAAAATTAAAATAAAATTTGGTTTTAATAAATAGATAGGACTATTAGAAACCAAAGAAAAGCATTGTTTTAATTAGTGCGAAATAAAGTTTTTATGAAAAAACGGATAATTTTAAAATTATAATAAAAAAAAAACAAAAAACACTCAGTCATGGCTGAGTGTTGCAAATGTAAATCAACGATACGTGGTGAAACCGGCATAAGATGTATGGGGGTGTGCGGTAAAGTTTATCACACACAAAGTAAGTGTTCGGGAGTTGATCAATATTCGTTGGGAGTTGTGGATAAGGATAATTTTGTACGGTTCCTATGTGAGGACTGCATGCAGTACATAAGAAATGTTGACATGGTTATAAGGGAAATACAAGACCAAGTGAACAAAAATAAACAATATTTGATTGAATATAAAAATGAATTCGAGTCATCACTGAAGAAAAATGAATGTGAAATTAAGCAATTATTAGAAGCTATCGAAAAACGATATGAAGAAAGATTGAAACAAATTGAAAATGTACAAAAGTCTTATCAACGAAATGTAGAAGAGGTTAAAAAATTACATGAGTATGCCAACGAATTTAGAAATAACAACAACGAAATATGCAAATCACTGGAAGAAAAAAATACAATGTTGTGCAATGAAATAAAAAAGGTTATAAAAGAAACAAATAAAAAACAAACACAAATGTCATATGCTGATTCAGTGAAAAATAAACCAGTGTTACCAGATGAGAACAAACAGGCACCATTAATTGTAAAGCCAAAAGAAAAACAGGCGGTAGAAAAAACAAGAGAAGTTTTAAACAAAAAAGTAGACCCAGTTAATTTTAAAATAACAGGCGTTGAAAATAGAAGAAATGGAACGGTAGTAATTCAAAGTGAAAGCATTGAAGAAAGAGAAAAAATAAAACATGCTATAGAAAATGAATTAACTGAGGGATATGAAATTAAGGTGCCCAGCCCAATAGAACTCAGAGTAAAAATAACTGATATGTCATTTAAACATGAAAATGAAGAAATAGTTGAAAAATTAAAAAAACAGAATCCTAGTTTTGCCAATGCAGAATTAAAAATAGTGGAGAATTATGAAATAAAAAGAAATAATAGAACAATATATAACGTGAAAATGATAGTTGATAAAGAATCGTATACAAAAATGATAGAAGCAAGAAGAGTAAATATAGGATGGGAAAGATGTAGAGTGTTTGATGGTACTGAGGTAATGCAGTGTTTAAAATGTAGAGGTTATAATCATAAAGCAAAAGATTGTAAAAACCAGGAAATATGCTTAAGATGTCATGGCCAACACAAAACGAAGGATTGCAAAAATAAAGAAGTAATAATGAAATGTATAAATTGCGTAAAAATTAACAGTAAATTAAATATGGACTTAGACGAAAACCACTTTACAAATAATAAAGAATGTCCAGTTTACCAAAACAAGTTAAATGTAAAAATGAGAAGATTTGGACTGTCAATGTAACAATTAAAAAATATTAGTGTTCTATACACAAATGTGCAAGGATTAACAAATAACTTTAACCAGGTGGAGGTGATTGCAGCAACTGAAAAGCCAGACTTATTTATACTATCGGAAACACATTTAACAAAAAACGTTGAAAGGAATGAAATTAGCCTACAAGGGTATGATCATATTGTATCGCTGTCTACATCTACAAGAACTGGTGGAGTCGTAATATATTTTAAAAAAATGTGGAAAGTAAATAGAATAATAGAGAAAGTAGACTGCCTTAAATACTGGATATTAGTTTGTAGAGCCTCATATGAAAGCAAGCAGATGATTATTGGTGCAATATACAGATCCCCAAGCTATGGAGAATCAGAGTTTTGTGAAATATTAGAAGAAGTAATAGAAGAAATTGGTGATAATAGTGATGATATTTTAATAACCGGAGATTTCAACATAGATTGGGCAACAAATTCGTCAAATAAAAATAAAATAGAATGTACATTAAATGATAATGGCCTCAGACAAATAGTTAATGAATATACACGTGTTACAAAAAGTTCAAGTACAATAATTGATTACGTTATAACAAATAACTTTAACATTATGGTAAATAACTGTTCTAAAAATAAAATATCAGACCATGAAATGGTCAATATTTTGATTAATAGTAAAAACAATTGTAACGAAATGGAAAATAAACAAGTGGAAATATTTAAATACAACAAAAGCACATTCAACTCGGAACTATGCAAAATTATAAAATTCGACGAAAACAAAAACGTTAATGAAAATGTAATCTTATTGGATAATTGTTTAAAAGAAACTATAGAAAAGTTTACAGTTAAAAAATCAGTCCGGGAAAAAAATAATATAAATAATTGGTTTAATAGTGAACTACGTCTGATGAAGAAAAACAAGATAATTAAATACCAAACAGCAAAGTTAGAAAACACAAATCAAGCATGGTCAAATTACAAACAAATTAGAAATCTATATAAAGTTAAGATTGAAAACGAAAAAAATAAATACATTAATAATAAGATAAACAGTGCAATCGACCAAAAACAAATGTGGAGACAAATAAAAGACCTAGTACCTAAGAAAAACCAAAAAGTGATAAAATCTGTGATATTTAACCAAGTAGAATATAAGGATAATAAAGAAATCGCGTGCCAATTTAATAATTATTTTGTAGATAGTATAAAAATAATAAGAAACTCAATTGAAAATGTGCAATACGAAAATCTAATAACTGTGATAAACAATAAATTCAAATTCCGTGCAATAAACTTGTTAGAACTTAAAAATACAATAAAGAACTTGAAAAATAAAACTGACTGTGATAAAATATCTAATAAGATGATATTGGAGAACTGGAACATAACAGGTGAAACAATATTAAAAATAATAAATACGTCACTGGAAACAGGAGTCTTTCCAGACAACTGGAAAATAACTATGGTAACACCAATTGAAAAAGTATCAAATACAAATAAATGTGATGAATATCGGCCAATTAATATGTTAAAAACGTGTGAAAAATTTTTGGAAAAAGTAGTAAAAGAACAACTGGAAGATTATATTGAAAAAAATAATATATTGTCAAAATATCAATCAGGCTTTCGTAAGAAACACTCGTGTGAAACAACAGTAAATCATGTTATAAGTAGATGGAAAAATATAAACAAAACAAAAAAAGTGATGGCAATATTCTTAGATTTTAAACGAGCGTTTGAAACAATCGATCGAGAAATAATGGTAAAAAAACTTTATTCATATGGAATACAAGATACCGAATTAAAATGGTTTGAGTCTTATTTGAAAAATAGAAAACAAATAACAAAAGTAAATAATGTGTTATCAAATGAAATAGAAAACAATTTCGGTGTACCACAAGGATCTATATTGGGTGCTCTTTTATTTATTATTTATATAAATGATATGCCACAAGTATTGGAGAAAAGTGAAATGGTTTTATACGCTGATGATACGCTGATATACACGGAGGGAGATGATGATGACAGTTGTCGAGAAAATATGCACCATGACATAAACAAAATTAATAATTGGTTAAAAATGAACAAACTTAAACTAAACGAAAATAAAACAAAAATAATTGAAATAAATATGACTTCTGATATAATATTTAAAATTAACGATGAAATAATTGAAAAAGTTGATAAAATAAAATATCTAGGTTTTATAATAGATAAGAATTTAAAATTTAAGGAACATATAGACTATACGTGTAAAAAAATTGGCAAAAAAATCGGATTTTTTAATCGAATTAGAAATAAAATATCAAAAACAACCGCAATAAACATATATAATACAATAATTAAACCTCATTTCGAGTTTGGATCGACAATAATTTATACATGTTGTAATACAACTCAAGTAGAAAGGATGCAGAAACTTCAAAATAAGGCAATGAGAATAATACTGAAATGTAACCGATATACTCATATAAATGATATGCTTAGAAATCTTGGGTGGATGAATATAAAACAAAGATTGGAGCTCAATACTTTATATTTTATTAAAAAAATGAAAGAAGGAGATGCCCCTAAATACCTGTGCGAACAAATTAAATACGTAGGAGAAACGCAACCGTATGGTCTCAGAAATGCGGAAGATTTTCGAATCCAAAGAGTTATGACAACACATATGCAGAATTCGCTTTTCTACAAGGGTTTTAAATTATTCAATGCCTTACCAAATAATATGAAAATTGAGAAAAATTATAATATATTTAGAAAAAAATGTACAAATTTTGTTAGATTTAATATTTTATAATTTTTTTATGAGAACTTACAAATTTTGTAATAATATTGTAAATTTTGAGATTTTTTTTAAAGTATTTTAAATACTAATAAATAAATAAAAAAAAAAAAAAAAAAAAAAAAAAAAAAAAAAAAAAAAAAAACTAATGTTTAGTTGCACCAACCGACTGATATTCGTAATAACCGAATTTGAGTCGTAGCAACCGAATTTCAGTTGGCAAATTACTGATTTTTTCTCTGTGTGTATATGCTAAATAAAAAAAATATGTTTTGGTTGAATCTTCTCAATATTGACTTTATGTTCCTATGTTATTCAATTTAGTAATATTTGAAATAGAATAAACCCATACAATAATTAATAAAGTTGAGTTACTCTGAATAAAATGTATAACACATTCTCGTCAATATGGTGGAACTTTTTCCTCCGAGTGTAGAAAGGTTTATTTTAACAGGTCTAGGCCAATTTGTTTTGTAAGTATGTATAGGTTTTAATTATTCCGAATATCATTTTCTTAAATATAAAATTTATTGAAATTTGCAAAATTTGTTGCTAATTTCAGTGCTTGGTTTTGAAAAAATAGTAAAACATTTTGCTAAAATCAACAACAAAAATTAGTAAAAAAATTCAGTAATTTGTATAATGATAATAGTAACAATTGTTAATAAAAAATATATCGCACTAAAGATTTTTGAACAAAAATAGCAAAATGTAATTGAAAACCTTTTATAGATTTTTCTACTAACATTTTTTTCTGAGTGAAAGATTAATCCAATAAATAGTTATATAATACAGATTTAAAAAAATATTTTTTTTTTTTAATTTACTCTTTACTTATTTAACCGACATCCTTTAAAAGTTATTTACAAATTGTGGTTACAGTTGTAGCAGATGTATAACCCTCTGGTTGTTTAGATGAAAATGCTGTTGATTTTAGTGGTTTTGAAGTACTTTTTAATTAGCATTTTTCCCATTTGTTTGTATACATGTGTTTTTCTTTTTTTTTTTTTTTTGAGCATTCACACACATGCAGTAAGTAGCTTCATCCTTCTTATTACGGTCTCATTTGGTTACTGCTACTTTTGTGAAAAAACAAACACTAAACTTTTTATGGTAAAATGTCATTTTGGAAAATGAGCAAAAAAAAAGCAACGAGGCAAAGTATCAAAGTAACAAATTAACATTAACAACAACAAAACGAGAACAAGGGATACAGCAGCCATACAAAAGCGAAATAATAAACAAAATAATTAATTTGCTGTAATTTATTTACATTTGTTGCAGTTTAAAATTAACAATACAAGTTTAACAACTTGCTTGACAGGATGAGGATGAGGGCATATGGTAGAGGATATTTTCACAAAATAAAGTTTTGTAGAACTGGTAATAAAGTCCCAGAAATGGTGAATGCAATTTTATCTACGTGGATCAAATTGGATTTAGTATCTTCAAATAAAGTACAATTACAATACAAAAAAAACAATTGTGTGACACTTTTCTATTGATATTACCATGGGAGGTGCTCATCTGAGATAAGTGAACTTATTCCTCGAGCCCGAGTTTTTATTCGTAATACTCGCTTATCTAGTAGAGCATATCCGTTTGTAGTTGATTGTCCTGTGTTTCGCACAACGCATTACAGAGAAAAATCGTTTTTTAGCCGAACGATTCGTATGTGGAAAAAACTTCCCGCAGAAGTCTTCCCTGTTACTTACAATTTAGAAAAATTTAAATCAAATATCCACAAACACTACTCCCTCTTTCCTCCCATACCCTATTTTTCTGATCAATACAATGCACTGCATGAGTAGAAGGCATCCACTGAGTGTTGGTTAAAATAAAAAAAAAAAATTGAATGTGAGTTTTGACCAGATATTATTGTACTATAATTTTATTGAAAACTTAATACAATTAGGTAAAATCCAAAGATCCAATTTATATTTTTAAAATATATAAAATTAAAAATAAAACTAAAATTAAAATTAAAACTAAAATTAAAAAAAAACAAATTCATAAATTATTATTAAATTTTTATTGAAAGTGAGATTTTTAGTTTGAAAGAGTAAAAATATTTATTTTTTGAATGAAATTAAATGAAACAGAATTAGATAGATAAATGTTGATTTAAAAACTTTAAATCGTAACCAAATAATGGGGTTTCATAAAATATGCAAGTGACACTTTTGTTTGTGAACTGCCAGCATACATGGGCTCACTGCAGTATATTTTTACTGCATTACGATTGGCAGTAATCAGTAACATGTTACTGATTTCTGAAAAACACAAAGCAGTAACCAATTACGTTTTACTGATAACTGAAAAAAATTGCAGTACCAGAAAATTGTTACTAATTACTGAAAAAAATGCAGTAATCAGTAAAATGTTAACAAAACAAATTTATTAAATTGCATTCCATTTTTTGTTAAAAAATTAAAGCGTACCATTACTTTTTTGTTAAAAAGTCAAAAATCTGAATTTGGGTTTTTAAACTTCAATCATATTTTTCTATTCAGAGTCTTTATGAACCCACTTAGAAATTAACGTTTTCAGTTTTTCAAATATCAAAAAATTAGCCGACATACTATTTTTATTGATTTTACATATTATTAGCTTTTCTCAACACAAGCATTTCAAAATGTACATCGCTGAGTTTTTGTCTTCTGGAACGATTTACAATCCCAGTTAATGAAAACTATCGTTCTACAGGTGCAGATGAGGGTAATGCAGTATTGTATTTTAGAAATACATTTCTAATGGCAATGTGATTATTTAGGCAATTTGTTGTTGTGTCTTGTTGGACCAGGTATAACACTGTTTCCTGGAGATAATTTACCGAGTCACTGGAATCACACTGTACGCTAACATCTGTTTAAGAAAAGTAGATACAAAACATATATTAATACAAATATTTAAAGTAAAATTAAGGTTAAAAAATTTACTATTACTTTCTTCCCTGAAATCTAGAAATGAATTTTGGGTTGTTGCAGATATGGCACGAGTTTTAGCTTCGGTTAGTTTGCCATATTTAAGTACATACGTGTTGAGCATTTTCTTCACTTCATCCTCTGTTTGTGTTTTGTCGCTGTTTCTAATCTTAATTATATTTAAGGAACAGATATAGCCGCAATAATAGCATGCCAAGCTTAAGGCTTCATTAGGAAATATTTCTCAAATCTTTTGAGTAAAGATTCTTGCATTTTTTCGCTTACTTCAGGTAAACTCTTAAAGTTCGCACGCTTCAAATAACAAGGTTTCATTCTTAAAGACACTATAGTAGGAACAAAGTAACCAAAATATATAGTCTTTTCGCCCTAAAGAAAATCGATCAGTTCTGCTATAGGCTCCATAAGCTTTATGTATTCCACTAAGTCCCAGCAAAACTTTGGTAATGGGTAGGACTTATTTCAGACCTTCCAAAGTAATGACTATCCATTCCAGTTTTTGGTATTTTGAAGGTCCGAAATAATACCTTACTAATATGAATATATGTAACTGCTTATTTGTAATATAAAAAACAACGCCTTACTAATATTGTGTTAAATATTTGGAATAGCAAAAATAATAAGTTACTTATTATCACTTATTTTAGACCTTTCGTAGTAATGACTATCCATTATATTTGTTGTTATTTTGAAGGTCTGAAATAATACCTTACTGATATGAACATACATCACTACTTATTTTGGAAGCTAAACAATTATGTCTTACTTATATTGTGTTATATACCTGCTTATTAGGAAGGGCCAAAGAAATAAGGTACTTGTAAGGTAATAAGTAACTACTTTTTTGTAAGGTATATTTATAAAGATTCATAATATATCATAATTAATAATTTAAATGCAATTTATTTAAGCAAACAAATATATAGTTATACATAAACGACTCTCACAAAACAAAAGATTATTTAGTAAATAACAAAATTAAGAAATTAAGAAATAAAAATCCTCGTTGGTTCTCATTTCGCTGGCTGTTGTGGAAAAAGTTGTGACATAGTCAATTCTCTGACCGATTTGCTGACATTTTGGGCATCCATTTAGTGCCATATGCCCCATTATGCCACACACAAAGGACTTGGCAGGAGCGTCATAAATAAATGCACGTATTTTCAGTTGAATTAGTTTGGTTTTAACCAAAAATCCGTTATACTTCAAGTCAGAAAAGTCATTTACAAAATCATGTAAATAGCAATTTATGTCGATTGGTTTTTTTTGGACCTACATAACATCCAATTATAAAAACTGCACTATTTGGAATATTAACTATTTGTCCCAAAATCGGCCACAATCCAACACCAGAACTTTTAAATATTGGCAAGCCATCTATTCCAACATCAATAAAAAGTTCTTCCAACGATGAATTTTCTATAAGTGTTATTTTATTTTCCAGATGATGCTTTAATCCAATACGGACATATTTACCTGGGGAAACTGTGCGCTCTTGGCAACGAGGTTTTTTTCCCACAAGCCCATTAACTGATATAGGTACATCTAGCTTTTCATGTTATAAAATCTTTAAAAGGCTGTTGGCACATTTTACCGTTGGTTGGTTTACGATAAACCATTCTTTAAGTTTATTCAATTGTAGTTATTTTAGGACCTATTAATAACTAGTTATAATTGTCCTTATTAATAACTAGTTATTTTATTGCCTATTAATACCGTCTTATTTTGGTACATGTTAATACGTACTTATTTTTGCACCTATAAATAACTACTTATTAACATCCTTACAAGTAATACGTCATATAATGGCTTTAAGCATTACTTTTGATGCTACAAATAAGAAATGAAATAAGTACTTATGTGTAACTGGTGATTTCACTACATATTTTGTAACGTCTTATTTTTGTCCCTATATGTAAGCACAAGGCAAGGCCTTGCCTCCTATGACACCCCATGTTAAAATCAGATGTTCAACTATAAGTACTTCTGATTCTTGTTTTCTTCTTCCATTTCCCATTCTATGGTAATAGCAAGTTTTCCTGGGGTACTCAAACTCATCACTTAGAATGGTGGGAATTCCCAGACGATAACACAGTTCGGGTAAATTTGTTTTGTATCTCAGCAATTTCTTAACGGAATCACAAAGTGAGTTCCATCTTCCTTACTTACTTACTTACTTATCAAAGAAAATATAATTTTTTAATTTAGATATTGTGTAACTAACCAAACAACTTTTCAAGTTGTATTTTAGCTAGACACAGAAAACTTATTCATTGCTACAACCGAATTTTTTGCCAACTGAATTTTGGTTGTTACATGAACTATATAAAAATTTGTTTGTGAATTCAATAGTAGCAACCAATTCTCTATTATAACATTAAAATAATTTGGTTGCACTTATTGTCATTATTAATTGTATCTACCGAACCTAATTTATGTGGTTGTGGATTCAATCGAATTTATTTAAATGATCCTACCGAATTTATTGAAATTAAACACCGTTTCCAGCTTATTTTTATATGTTTATTAAATTATTTAATAAATATTTACATACAAATGGAAATATAATTGTAATATGAGGTAAAAAAAACATTCTATATTACAGAATAAATCATACAAATGGATTTGGTGGTGTTTTCCTATGGAAAATAATAAAAAAAAACATATTTAGGAGAATTTAAGAAGAAACACTCTCACCCTTTGGCTAATTTAAATAGCAAACAAAGTCTTAAACTACTCAATGATTTATTTTTTCTTTACATACATAATATTGTGGTGCGTAAAATTTCCATATTTTGACATCGAAATCTGAGTTTTTTTTTATAAGAAAATATTAAGGTCTGTAGCTTTTAAAAAAAGAAAATCTTTAGATAAAAAACCGTTTTAACAGAAACATTTTTAGATAAATTTGGTATTTTTTAGGTTTTACTTTAGTCATTTTTTTTGAATTCTGAGAATATTTTTTAAATATTCTACACTAAAAATATTCTTATTTAAAAACAGCTTTAAAAATTCGATGATTTTCCTTAAGAAACGTACTTTAAAATCAAGAGAGTTTTCTTCAGATAAAGTGTTTCGGAATCTTCAGCATCCTGTTGAGCTCTATTTCATATTCCTTTACATACATTATTATACTCAATGATGCAATGAATGCATTTTACTTTCATGAAAATAAATAGTCAGTATCCGTTTATGTGGTTTTGGTATGGAATATAATTTAAATATTACAATTCACCATGCTTGTTCTAAAAGTGGCTCCTGAATTAATCCCGTTTCTTGATTTATAATGCGTGTAAATTGAATTTCAATGGTTGTGTCACGGCCTTGACAAATTTGTATATTTATTTCGGAGTGTTTAGTTCAAACCTGGAAATTGTCTGATGCACCTGTACAAAGATACGCAATCATAAACGAACTACTTTGGAACTACATATATTTCGTATCAACATACCTCCAACGAATCTTCACCAAGATTTGAGTAAAATCTGCAACTTAATAACTGTGGTTTCTTTTTTGCTTCCTGAGGTTTTTTTAAATAATAATTTAGAAACATCTACATTGTATTTTTATATTACAAATCGATTTTAATTTTTTTTTTAATATTTTTCTTTGACGTTTAAATTTAATTTTTATTTTTTATTGTTGACAGTTTTAAAAATTCCATGATTACTTATCAGTTGAAATAATTTTCTTTTAGTTGTGGTGGACAAAATTTTCTGAATTTTAAATTATTTTGTAAATTTGATGTTACAACCGAATATTTTTACGCATTTTCACCAACAGTTGGTAGTCAATATTAGATTTACAATTTTGTAACGAAATTCGATTGCTTCTACTAGGTAATTATTAGTATAGCTAATAAGTCAGTTTAAATACATATCTTTATATTTTTGTTATGATTGCTACCATTGAATTCTTGTATGGAATAATTTTTTGATAGAAATTGGTTGGAAATACCGCACTGAATTATACAGAGGAAATAAATTAGTTATCACAGTAAAAATTTAGTCTTAATATCAAACAGTATTCTGAGACCATAAATAAAAAGTATCTGTAACTAAATAATTCTCTGTGTGTAAGTACTTCGATAATGATACACTTTCTATTTTTTGCGTGTAGGCATTTCTTTATAACACGCATTTTTAGTTGGTATATTTAATTGCTATTAAGTGGCTAAATGATTTATTGGTACAAAATTTACTGATTACTGCATTTTTTCAGTAATTAGTAAAAAAAATACTGGTTACTACAATTTTTTTTTCAGTAAAACGTTACAGTAAAACGTTAGTGTAAATTTCTTTCAGTAATCAGTAACAGCTTACTGGTAATAAAATTTTCGTTACAGTAACCAATAAAATTTTTTTTTTACTAAAATTTTACTGGTACTGCAATGTGCCCATCTATGACTGCCAGAAACAGTTCGTCTTAACCGAGGTAACATCTTAGCAGATGTCTCTGAATTTTTTTTATTTGAACTTATTAAGATATTATAAAAAGTTGATTTGAAGTAAAAAATATACGATAGATATGTACTAGGAAAATTGTTCACTTTTAATGAATTAAACTAAACTTGATATGAAAGTTGTATTGTAACAAAAAAAACTAATCAAATAACGCAATACTCCGCCAAAGTCTTTTTATAAAATACTTGCTGACCAGGCAAACGTTGTTTAGCCTTCAAATTTTAATTGTAATTAATTCTTTAAATCAAGAAATTTCTTTTACGCAAATAATAATATAATAATAATATATTTTTTATGTTAAGTGTACCTGTTAAACATGAATTGTTACTTAAAACCATATCATAAAATTTATTGTTTACTTCTTTACCTTTTTTATTTATTCTAGGACTATGAGGAACGCTAAAACAATTTTTGAACAACATTATTAAATAAGCTTGCAAAAAGTCTTGAATGTGATAATTTATTTTAATGCTTATTTGTTTTTTGCTTTTGGTACCACGCCCATTTATCCCATTCCGCCCATTTTCAGATAGACTACTAATATTTGTAATTGATGGACTCGTACAAAATTTGAAGGCTATATAGCTTATATAGAACCCTAGATATTTAATATTAATATTAATTTTGTATATGAGCTAAATAATCACTTTGTATGGGAGCTGCCACGCCCACTGGTATGATCCCGCCCAATTTTCCCATGACTATTCATAATATAATCAACGTGCACAAATTTCTAAGACTCTGGCTATTATAGAACTGTAGATAGAGCAATTCCATATGAAAACGACCAAAATTGGCAAATTTTTGGACGACCCCTCTCCGATTTTAAAATAAATAGTCTCAATCAAAAAAATAATGTACCTACATATTTTTTTTTTTTTTATAGTGACTGGTTTAGTGGTGGTGTGCACCACTGTCATGTGACAAAATTGAACAATTCTTCATAAGGGACCTCATTGAAAGTTGCCCAGCAAAAAATAATGTACCTACATATTTTTTTTTTTTTTTATAGTGACTGGTTTAGTGGTGGTGTGCACCACTGTCATGTGACAAAATTGAAGAATTCTTCATAAGGGACCTCATTGAAAGTTGTTTTAAAAAAAAACAACTACTAAAGCGATCGCAACGAGTGATAGCTCGTTGGAAAGGTATTGAATCAGGCTTTAATTGAAAAATAAAATTTTCCTAATTTTTCTCAGAAATTTACCTTTTTTCCCACGAAAATTAAATTTTCCCATGAAAATTAAATTTTCCGATTTTCCACAGAAGCTCCTAAATTTTCCGGCTAATTTTATTTTTTTTGGATTCCTCATAATTTTTGCTTTAAGAATCAGCAATAAAAAAATGGGCCCCGACTCCTTGTTTGGACAGGAGAAGAGCATTTAAGAGACCACCTTGTTCTCATTGTTTTTATATTTTTTATAATTGAATTATTTTTAATTATTTAACAAGAAAAATTAGGAAAATTTTATTTTTCAATTAAAGCCTGATTCAATACCTTTCCAACGAGCTATCACTCGTTGCGATCGCTTTAGTAGTTGTTTTTTCAATGAGGTCCCTTATGAAGAATTTTTTAATTTTGTCACATGACAGTGGTGCACACCACCACTAAACCAGTCACTATAAAAAAAAAAATATGTAGGTACATTATTTTTTGCTAGGCAATCGATTGAGACTATTTATTTTAAAATCGGAGAGGGGTCGTCCAAAAGGTGATCGCTTTCATATGGAATTGCTCGATATATGATTTTAAATATTTACTTTGTATGGGAGCTGACACTGGTCCGATCACGCCCATTTTTCCCATGACTATTTACATTAACAAATAATCAACGTGCACAAATTTCGAAGACTATTTCTATTATAGTACTGTAGATATATGATATTAAATATTTACTTTGTATGGGAGCTGCCACTCCCACTGGTCCGATCCCGCCCATTTTTTTCCTGATTATTCAAATCAGTAACATATGGGATACTGCAATGTTTCAAAACTCTTGCTATCACAATAGTCAAGATATATGATGTTATTCAATGTATGTGGGAGGTGCCACGCCCACTTGAAATATATATAGCCGAAAACCTAACTTGGACTATAACCTTTCAAATGAAACCGGTTTGGGCCAAATCGGTTGGATAGTTTTAGAGTATATAGAGGACAAACATACAAACATTGTATTTTATATATATAGACTATTTTTATGTTTCCGCTCATAACTTTAAAAAAAAAAAAATCGGAACGATATATAGCCTATGTCCATCCTGGAGGACCAAATTAAGTATTGGTAAAAAAAATTTATAAATCGTATGATTAGTTACGGAGATTACTTTCTACAAACAAACAAACAAACAAACATACAAACATTACCTCTTTATAAGATTAGTATAGATAAAATTTTGTAAACAACATTTTCCAATTAAGGAGATTGTAATTGATTTCGAATAAAAATATTATTTTTAATTGTATACGGAACTTTATTAAATTTGATTTTACAAATAAAATTCCTTGTGGCATATCTGATTAGATATGGTAACATATGTAAAACGATTCATTTAGACATAGGGTTACATAAAATTTGTTCGAAGCCCAAGTAAAAAAGTTAAATTGAAAATTATATAAATTTACATAGACAAATATGATTATAAATTGCCAACTGTGGTAATATATTTGTGTGGATATAACTATGTATAACTTTAAGTTTTTCTAAAATTTCAACAATACGCCGTCATATATATAGAGAAATATGAATAACTATGTTCCCATAGATATTTATACACTGCCGCTCATCTGAATAGGTTGAATATTTAATTTATTTTTTTACCAGCTCTCTCATAAACTATCGCTCAAAAAACAAAAAATATTAGTTTTATTGGTAAATAATATGCATTACTTGAAAACTGTGCAAAAAAATAACGGCAATATTTTACCGTTATTTAAATATTCTCTGTGCAACAAATTTTGACCAAAAACAATGCATTTTTTTTAGCTCATCTGAATAGGTTTAACAACATAACAAAAATAAAAGCACATTTTTAAAGGTTTTTTTTTATAAAATCGAACTATTTTATTAAATTCACTTAATCTTTACGTAATTAGTAGTGCGTACAACCTCCTTTATTCAAAATTACTTCAAACATTCTTTTTGGCATTGAGTCATACAATTTGGTCAAGTAATCTAAGTTAATTTTGCTCCAGGCTTCTTTAATGGCATCAATCAAGTCATTTTTTGTTTCAAATTGCCGGCCCGACTCATAAACCTTACGTGAAAGAAGACCCCACACATTTTCAATAATATTAAGGTCGGGAGAATAGGGAGGCCATTGCAGTATAGGAACATTTTGTTCACCAATCCACTGTTTCACCAGCCTTGCAGAGTGAATTGGCGCATTATCATGTTGGAAACTCCACGTAATTGGTCCAAAGATGTTGTTGAAGAGCGGAAAAGCATTTTCTAGGACTCCTTTATAATTAACGGCATTCATTTTTGTAGTTAGAAACTGCAGTTCAACGGTACCGTAATACGATATAGCGCCCCACACCATAACAGCACCTGCACAGCTATGATTCCGATTTAAATAAAGTTCTTCCTTTCGGAGATCATGGAAATAATAGTTGTAGCCATCAGGACCATCTAAATTAAACTTTTTTCGTCTGAAAAGACCACACGTTTCCATTCTTCCTTCCAGGTCATGCAACTCTCAGCAAACTGGAGACGATTTTCTTTGCGCAATGGGTTAAGCGGTGGTTTTTTTTTTGCAATTTTAACCTTTTTAAATGCTTTGCATTACGTATGACGCGTTTTACAGTAGCCAAGCTAGCTTTAGAACAAACTTTTTCTCTTATTTTTGCGGCTGAGTCCTTCGAATTGGAAGCAGATCTAATGATTGCTCGTCTTTCAGCTGCCGAAGTGGCTCTATAAGTGCCTCCTTTCATGTTTTTTTCCATAGTTGGTCTCATTTCGTCAGAAATTACTCACACAATTTGGCTTTTATTGATTTTTTGGGCGATTTCATCGTGGGTAAGACCTCCTTCAGCATAACATTTAATTTTGACCCTTTCAGCCTCAGATAAAGATTTTCCTCTGCCCATTTTAATAAAAAATTGTTGTTATGGCTTAGAAATTTAAAAACTTTAATAAAAACTAACCATTCACTGTCAAGTGATAGCGCAAACTAATAAAATTTATCGTAAACCTATTCTGATGAGCTAAAAAAAGTGCATTGGTTTTTGACACAATTTGTTGTACAGAGAGTATTTAAGTAACGGTACAATATTGCGTTACTTTTTTTTGCACTGATTTCAAGTAATGCATATTATTTATTAATAAAACTAATATTATTGGTTTTTTGAGCGTTAGTTTATGAGAGAGCTGGTACAAAAAGAAAATTAAATGTTCAACCTATTCAGATGAGCGGCAGTGTATGTATCATATATCGTTAGATATGTTCTGACGTTTTTAACACTGTATCATATATAAATAAAAATAAACTGAAAATCATATAAAATTTATTTTTTATGTCCATTTATATATAATTTAGTATAGCCCCATGTAAAAAAAAAACTTATAATTCAGTATAGCCCCATGCAAAAATAAACTTCTAAGTTTATTTATATATAATTCTGTATAGCCCTTTGTAAAAAAAATCTATATTGATTTGTATATAATTAAGTATAGCCCCATGTAAAAATAAATTCTAAGTTTTTTATATATACTTTAGTGTGATTACAAGGACTTCATTTTTTTTTATTAAAAATTTTGAACTACTTAATGGTGTTATGATATCACTGTAAATATTAGAGTTCGTCCAAAAAGTTAAATTATCATTAGATATCATAAATTTTTGTATGGTTTTTGCATTAATTAAAAAAATGGCGTTATGATTTTTTTTTAAATTTCAATGCTAATTTAGGATCCCTTTTACTACAGAGCAAAAATTGGTTTACTTATATGAAATTTGAACCAGACATTCAATTCAAACTCAAAAATTATTTTTTTTTTTTTTTTTTTTTATAATTCATTCTTTATTTACAATCTATCCGAGAATAATAAGCAAATGTGTTAAAATAAAAATATCACAGAGATTATGTAACTCCAGCGAGGTACATAACAAAAACAAAATAAATTAGATAAATTTAAAGAAGTAAATAACAGTTCATAAAAGTAAATACATATTTACTTATTAACATCATGTTTTATTTTCGGAATGGGAGATCTAAGATATGGCTTCGTTTTAGTCTTCTAGTTTCGTTGGTGCTATCTAATAATGCGATCGCCACTGGGTTATCGTGATTGCTCAGTCTTTGCAAGTATCTTTCACTTACAGATCTAATTTCCTCTCGAACAGATGATACAGAAAGATCTCTTTTGATAACATTATTTCTGACATACCATGGTGCATCAAGAATTTGCCTCAGTGTTTTGGATTGATATCTTTCTAGTATATCAATATTAGAATTACTAGCGGTACCCCATAATTGGATCCCATACGTCCAGACTGGTTTAATAATAACTTTATATACTCGTAATTTATTATTTAGACTTAGCTGGGATTTTGAACCTATAAGCCAGTAAAGCTTTTTTGTTTTAATTTTAAGTTGCTGCTGTTTACTTTTAATATGAGCTTTCCAGGTAAGACGTCTATCAAGAATCATACCTAAGTATTTAACATTTTCCCTTTTTGGAATTAAATTACCGTTTATGGATACATCAGGACAATCACCGCGTCTGAGCGTAAATGTTGTGTGGTTGGATTTATCAGAATTTACTTTTACATTCCATTTCATTAGCCATTGGTCAAGTTCATCAAGCTCATTTTGTACAAGTGAAGATGCTTCATCAGGAGAATCGCTTGTGGCAATTATTGCAGTATCGTCTGCGTATGTTGCGACTAATACGTTATCAAGTGTTGGCATATCTGATGTGTATATTGTGTATAAAATTGGACCCAATACACTTCCTTGTGGAATACCAGCATTTATTTCGTAAAGTTCTGATCTTTCATCATTAACTTTTACATAAAAGTGTCGATTGGATAAATAACTTTTAAAAAATTGATAATAGGGTGCGGGTAGAAACTGTTTTATTTTGTAAAGTAACCCCTGATGCCAAACCCTGTCAAATGCTTGCTGTATATCAAGAAAAACCGCAGAGCAGTATCTTTTTTTCTCAAGAGCATCTCTAATAACATTCACAATTCGATGTATCTGTTCAGGAGTACCGTGTTTGTGTCTAAACCCAAACTGATGTTCAGGAATGATATTTCTTTCTTCTAAAATCGGTGATAATCTTTTTAAAAACATTTTTTCAAATATTTTGGAAAAAGTTGTAAGCAAACTTATTGGTCTAAATGAAGATGCTAAGTTGTTTGGTTTGTTAGGTTTTTGTATCATTATGATTTCCGCACATTTCCATTGAGTTGGAAAGTGGTTAAGTCGTAAGATTGAATTAAAAAGCGTAGTTAGAAAAACAATACATTTTCGAGTTAAGTGATTGGCAACATTTGCGTCAACATGATCGTACCCAGGACATTTCTTTTTATTAAGCATTTTTATTTCATTTTTCACTTCATTTGGCGTGAAAAATTTAATTGGAAAGTCCATTTGTAACGGACTTGTTAAGTAGTCCAAAATTTCTTCTTGTTGTGTTGTTGTATTAAAAGAAAATGGCTCAAATATATTTTTTAAATGAAGAGCAAATGTCTCTGAAACATCTTTATCAGTTTTACACCACAATCCATCAGATTTTTTAAGAAGAATATTCCTTTTTGTTGGCCTTTTAAGGTATTTAGTAGCTTTCCATAACAGGTGCTCATCATATTTTGAATTGTTTATTTCTTCAAGATATTCTGCTGTTTTTTTTGTTCTTGTGTTCAAACAGCATATGCTTAAGATCTTTGCATGCTTTATTAAATAACCTTTTATCATTTACATTTCTACTTATTTGCCATCTTTTGCGCAGCCTTCTTTTTTCTGCTAAGAGTTGACGTATTTCGAAGGATATTTCAAAGTTTACATGTTGTTGTTGTGAAGTTTCTTGCATTGGCGTTGAAATTTGTGCTGCTTCGTGTATCTCGTTTGTAAAGTATTCAACCGCATCATCTAGCTCGACTTCAGTTTTAAGGCTTATTTTAAGATTAACATTGTCATCTAAGTATTGTTGAAATCGCGAAATGTTGGTGTTTGATTTTAACACTTGATACTTATGTGGTTTCATAGTGACGGTGGCGTTAAAGTTTACTAGCACAGGTGTGTGATCTGAATTTAAGTCAATAACACTTTTTATTTCTAATTTGTAGCTAGCTATACCAGTGTAAACTATAAAATCCAAAAGATCTGGAATTTTACGTGGGTCACTTGGCCAATAAGTTGGCGTTCCAGTAGATAAGGAAGAATAATTTTTCCTTCTTAAGCATTTAAAAAGTTCTTTCCCTTTAGGGTTTGTCAATCTGGATCCCCACCAGGGATGTTTGGCATTATAGTCACCACCAACGATAAATCGTCTACCAAGTGATTCAAAAAATTCCTCGTATTTTTCACATTTAATGTTATGTCGAGGTGGAAAATATATTGACGATACAACAAGATCACCATCCTCACATTTGAGTTTAATGCTTGTAGCCTGAAGATAATTTTGCTGAACTCCATTTAAAATATCATATTTATTGTTGACTTTATCAAAATTCCTGAACCTGCATGAGCTCTATCATCAGGATGGTTAGTATTTATAAAGTCATAACCATTTATTTTAAAGAAACTCCTACTAGTAAAGTGTGTCTCGGAGACTAAAAGTAAATCAATGTAGTTTGTTTTGAGAAAAATTTCTATTTCTCTTGTATGATTGGATATGCCATTAGCATTCCATAGTGCTAAACGAATGTTTAAACGCATAACTTTGTTAAAATGAGTTGCATCATATTTAACAGTTTGTCTGTTAATTGATTTTGTTTTTCGAAAAATTTTTCTAAGCTTTTCAAAATGTTTTGTTCTTGCTGATTATTATTAGTATTATTTCTAACAGTTTGAGCATAGCTGTACTGATTTTCTTCATAAAAATTGTTAGAGTTGTTTCTATTATTATTACTATTTGTATTATTATTTAAATTTGGAAAATTATCTGATCTAAATGGATTGTTTGTTTCAGGTGTATTTCTGTTCTGTCTACGATATGCGTTCTTTCTTTTTAATATATCTCTATAAACTCCACATCCCTTATAGTTTGCTGTATGACGTTGCAGACAATTGACACACTGTGGAGGAGTATTATCTGGTTTGGGGCAATTATCAGTTCGATGGTTTAAACCACACTTCACACAATTAAACATTTTCCTGCAATATGTTTTTGAATGACCAAATTCCTGGCATCTATAACATTGAACAATTTCATTTGTTTTATTAGGAGGTTCAACTTTTACGACTGCATTAAAAAGATATCTAACTTCATATATATTTTTATTGTTTTGATTTGGCTCTAAGTCAACGTAAAACATAGACATTGGTTGCTTAGTTACCCTACTTTTAATATTCATTACGTTTCGGACTTCATGCCCTAGACTTTGAATTTCTTCTTTAATCGTTGAAACTGGTGTAGAAAAATGTAGATTTTTAACAACTACTCTGTAGGCTCTCTCTCTTTTGAGTTGATAGGTGTGAAATAATATTTTTTTATCATCAAGATATTTGACTAACACTCTATATGATTTTACATTTTAGTCATCAGTCTTACCTGACCATCTCTCATAGATTTGTAGGAAAAATCTTCAGATTTAATTAATTCATTAAATTTTGTTATCATCACTTTTATATCAGACACATTTGGAATTATTATTGGTGGTGGTTTTTCATCAGAAGTTTCATTATTAACGTTATCACCATTATCATTATTATCAATATCTTCATTAACATACGTTTCGCCCATATCATCATCATTATCTACATCAAGTGCAGCAAATTGGTTGTTGCTAGTACTTGGTAAATTATTGTTGTTGGTAGAATTAACATTTTTTAAAGCTTTGCTTCGATGTTTAAAATATTCTGGTGATTCTATTAATCTCCTTTTTGTTGGTTTATTATCAGAAACTGTTTGCCAGACAGCTTCGTCTTCAATACTTTCGCTGCCACTAGACATTCTGCTGTAACAGCAGAGGATTAGTAAGGCAGAATACTAATCCCTTTGTTTTTACTTTAGCAAAAAGTAGAAACTTTGTTGTTGATTTTAACACAAGTATGTTAGAATTTTAACAATATAACAATTGTTATTGTTTTTAAATTTTAAAGAATTTTGTTTCTTTTTAAGAAATTTATCACTTTTGTACGTCTGCACTTTATCACGGTCAGAAAGAGACTCCCAAAAATTATTTAAAAAAAAAAACTTTTTTTTCTGGGTTTTAAAGTGCATCGCTTATTCAATAGAGTGGATGGAAACCTCAGTTTTTTTCAAAAACTTTTAAAAAAGTTTTTTAATCACAGACAATAAAAATGCATTACCAACTGTGAATGATGGTGCAACATTTTTTCACATATCGTGAACCACTAAAAAGTTATTAAGGTATCAATTTTGTAATAAATATTAAAAATATTTTTTTAGCACACACATGAAAAAGTATTTTGAACTAAGAAAAATGCTACAAACATTTTCGATGTATCGCGGCCTGTTAAAAAGTTGTTAGTCAATAAAATATTGCATTTTTGTATAGACAACATTTTGGAAACTTAGTAATTTTTAACTGGGTAACTATAAAGCGAAAATTTTTGCAACATTTTTCTCAGCTAAAAATGCTTTTTGATTGTATGCAATAAAAAAGTACTTTTATGAAAAAAATAGTTTTTTTCGACCAATCTATTTCCTAATGGTGCACTTTAAAAAAGCGTGCAGTTTTTTTTAAATAATTTTTGGTGCATAATTGAAAGAAGAACTCAAATTTCATACAAATATAGTTTTCTTTTCTTTGCTGAAGAAGGGCCCCTAAATTAACGGTTTTGGGCACCGCGCATCAGTTGAAGGAGTTGGAGTTTTAAAAAAATATTAACGCCATATTTTTTATTGATGCTAAAGCATTTTAATAAGTGATGTTATCCCAAAAACAAAGAAACTTTATATCTTTCTGACGAACTCTAATATATATGAACAATATTTTGTTTCATGTTCGTCTTCTTATAGAAATTATGATTATTTTTTTGTTTTTTTTTTTACATTTGGATTTATTTATTCAATAAAATCATAAGCGCGCTTTTTTAACTTTTTTTAACTTTTAAGTAATACTAAATTTAAGTTTTTGTATGTGAAATAAAAATGAAGTCCTAAGTAATTTAAATCAATACATACCTATATAAATCACATAATTATGTACGAAATATTTAATATAAGACTATGGTCATATCGCGTACAAATCCGGATAAAGTTTTATATAACTTAATATATTTTTTATTATACAAATTTTCAGTTCATAATATACAGTGTCGGACAATACATTTTAATCAAATATCATATGTCGACTTTTTTGGGGATAAAAAAAATCTAACCATGTAAACTATGCAAGTTAAAGTCTAGTATATAGAGAAACATCTGTAATTAATAAAAAACAGCAAAAAAATCAGTTATTTAAACATTGCAAGTATAAAAATAAATAAAGTATCAGCATAAACCAAAAAGTAAAGCGACAAAACATATTGAACAAAACCGGTTCTACAAAAAAGGGAAATAAAAAAATTCCGTTAAATTCTTTATTCAAATATATCGATTGATAATTGCTTTCAGTTACATAGATTTAAAACATTTTCCGAAAATAGTTGTAGTTTTTTAGGCAATAAACCATGACCTGTTGCTAAGGTAAGTAACAAATTCAAAAATAGAGAATCTTATCTGATTATTATTAATTTTGACATCGTTTATGAACATGGCGTGGGCAAAACATAGCAACGATGTAAAAAAGGGAGTTATAAAAGATTTTCAAGCCGGAATGTGTAAGTAAGTATCTCTTGTCGAAATCTACGGTGAATTACATAATAAGCAAGATTAAAAGGACCAAACTGTGGTCCCCGTACATTCTATAGGCCGACCAAAATATACTTCATCAAGAGATGAAGCTCGAAAATATAAAAAAACCAGTTTTGTTTTGGAATCTTTGGACCTAACAGTAAGCTCTAGAACAGTTCAGAGGAGAGCTATTGAAGCTGGGGTGAAGAGAGCAGCGAAAAACCCATTTATCTCTAAAAAAAATTTTAGATCTCGTTTAAAATTTGCTCAAGAACATCTTTCCTGTAGAAGAATGGAGCAGTGTGCTGTTTTCAGATGAATCAAAGTTTAACTTTGTTGATTCAGATGGAATGAGAAGAGTACGGAGGCCAGTAAACACTTGCTTGCACCCAAGATACTGTCAGGTGACTGTTAAACATGGCGAAGGTCATGTGATGGTGTGGGGTTGCTTTTCAATAAAAACAAAAGCTTAGGACCTTCACACAAAATCGATGGAATCGGTTCATGTACAAGGATATATTGCAAAATACTATGCTACCTCACTCCCAGGAGATAATGCAAAATCCGTGGATATTAAAACAGGACAATAATCCCAAGCACACATTCAACGTTGTCAAGAATTGGTTGAAGCAGAAAGGGGTCAATGTCATGAAGTGGCCTGCACAGTCCCCGGACCTTAATCCAATTGAAAATCTTTGGGAAATTGTCAACAAAAAGATCAATCGGGAAGCAAAATTTACTTCTCCGAGCCATCAAAGATGCATGGTCTGCAGTTCCAACGACGACCATAGAGAATCTTGTGAGTTCCATGCATAAAAGATGTGCAGATGTCATAAAAAGTAAAGGATACGCAACTAAATATTGAAATTTTTAGTTTTGTTTAAAATGTTTTGTCACATGAAGTTTTGAGTTTTGTTTATATTTTATTTTTTTTTTATAATTTTAAAGTGTAAATCTATGAAATAAATTTTGGTTTTTATTACACATAAGGATTGACTATTTAAATGGAGAAAACTTTTTAACATTTTTTATTAGTTAAAAAAATGTTAAAATATATTGTTTGTTCAAAATGTTTTGTCCAACACAGTATCTTCCGTTATATCAAATGAGACATCATTATATATGACATCATATTATTTTGTTTCCCAGGAAATCAAATATTATATCCATCTTATTTTAAACGAGCTTAAGATCATTTATTTATTAATTATAATTATTTATTTCCAATATTTCGTCTTCACATTGGGTGACTTCTTCAGGGAACAATCAAACTATAAAAATTTTTCCCTGAAGAAGTCACCGAATGTGGAGACAAAATATTTTAAATAAATAATTATAATTTATCAATAAATAATCTTAAGCTCGTTTAAAATAAGAAGCATTAAATAAAAGAAGATCAAAGCAAACTTATCATTTTCAAATATTATATCTTTTTACCATACAAAGAAATACATAGAGGTATGTAGTTGTATTATATACATACTATAAAATAATATTAAACTCAATTTCTCTCAAAATTGTCTAATTTTTTTTTTATTAAAAAAAGTTAAATATTTGCTTTCGATCCAGAATGTTTCATAGTGTAACTCGTATTACTTTTGGTGAAAAAATTCGTTGAATACTTTTCTTCAATATCTCCATATAAAAACCCCATGACGTATGATTCATATTATTACGTGTTTTATTTGTTGATCATACGCCTACGTACTTTACTTGGCTTATTTATGGAAATATTTAAATATTTATAAAGTGCAATATTAGTCGGATATTTTCTCCAAACTAATACGAGTTTTCTACAGCGGACGTTTTTTATTTTTCATAACATGGGTAGCTGTTGTTAATTTGAGTTCAAATTAATATAAAGGGTCCGCCATCTAACGTTTTTTTTCAACTAGTGCTTATTTCGTGAATGGTAACACTTAGCTCATTTCTGATTTGACAGATAATTAGTTTTATCCTTCCGCTGAACGAATATGGTCCGTATGTTTGTTATCTTGTGAAAAAAGTGAAAGAAACTGGCATCCTCATCGATAAACCAAAGCGTGAAAAGCCAAAAACAGTGCGTACACCCGAGAATATTGCTGCTGTGGCAGAAAGTGTGCGTGAAGCGCCATCAACATCAATTCACCGTCGGTCTCAACAATTGCACATTTCGGAGACATCATTGAGACGAATTTTGCATAAAGACCTTGGTATGACGCCATACAAAGTCTAATTGGTTCAGGAGTTCAAAAAAAAAAAAGATATTTGGCGTACCCTTTATTTAATAATGCTTAGAAGATGTCATCGAGGGGTGTATGGGATTTTTTTTTTTAATTTTTGTAATCTTTCTGCTTTGACGCGACTTTTTACGAAAAGAATAATTCATATAAGAGGTAACCCTGGGCCCACAGCATAGGCAATATAGGTATGCATATTTTTGTTTTGCGGAGTAACTTTAACAATGCAAACAAAAAACTTAAAATTTCTAAAATTTTAGACATGTTTTCATACAAAAATATTGTAATTATTTACGTTTTAACAAATTATCCTTGTGTAAGCATTCAAATATTTGTAAAAACAATCGTGAGACTTATGAATGGCTATCATTTATATTAACCCATAACACGCTGTTATAACCAATGATTTCAAAAATCATACATGTAAGTTAGGAGCGCATGTGATTAACAGACTTGGGCGACGTTAATTATATTTAATAATTCACTTGTGAAATTCTTCTATATCAGCATTGTGGGCTTAACCACTTCCTTGGAAAATTTTAAATTTTGCCAATACCATACATGGGACATAACACCAATATTTGTGTATTTAATTACAGGTCAATTACTTTTTTCTGTTCAGTTACATGTAATTGGGTGCAATTGAGTAATTGCCTTATAATTAAATACCCAGATGTTGTTATTAATCCCCATGTTTGGTAATAAACATTTTTTCAAATTTTTCAAGCGATTGAGCTCACAAGTGTGAGCGTATTTCTGATATTATTTTTGATATAGAAAAATTTCAAAAGTTAACGATTGCGAGATGTAATTGACGTCGCCCAAGTCTGGTGCTTAATGTAATGAAAATACCGTTAAAAATGAACATGGGGTTTTTAAAGTAGACTTGTAGATTTCCAATAACATAATTTTTGGTACAGTAGCTCATTGATTATAAAAGCCACATACAGTAAAACTCCCGACCCGGAGTGGCAGCTCTTAGCTGACCAATCTTATGTTTAGAGGTTACTAAGTGGTGTCAAAAATTACTTCATTTTACGTTTTTTCTGTTTGTTTCATTCTATTTAAATTAACTTTAGACAAATTTGATATCAAATGAATGCTTTTTTGAAGACACATTCACATGGGTATAGGGGCCTGGTTTAGGTTACATAAGTATTTTACGGTTTTTTCTCAAAATTTTAGCTGCAAATAATATTTTTATTGTTGTGAACTGTAAGAAAATGGATCAATTAATAAAAAAATTAAAAAAACAGTTGCAATTTTGTGTGTTATATAACGAATTTTTGATGGAAAGTCACAAATTTTAATTTGACACCCGATTTTTTAAATTATGTCTAAAATATTTTCTGTTTTGTCATATTTGTGTACTTTTTGTAGATTTTCTAAAAAATCGGCATTTTTGTTTTTTTTTTAATACTTGTTCATTAACCAAAGTTTTGGATGGTTTGGAGTCTGCCTCTCTAAGAAAAATCATATATTTTGTTACACATATTTCAGCACATTGTTTAAATACCGTAACGAACTAGGTCCAAATTAACCAAGGATATTTGTAAGAAGAACTATTTACTACTTAGAGGTCCAATACTTTATTCTGTAAAAATTTTTTTTACGGATGTAATAATTTATTTTATTTAAGTCACATTTTTTTTTATATACGGAATCAATATAATATCCGATTTAACCTGTTTCACTTACAACATCAATTTAGTTTTGAGTCATTCTATATGAAAACACCGAAAAAAATGAAAAATTGTTGCTGGACCATTTTGGATTTTGTTAAAATTTTGTGGAAATGTTCCTAAGGGTTCCCAGAACCAAAATCCAAGAGGATTTAAGTTTTGCATACGGCACTACCGGTTCACGCAAAATAAAAAAACTAAAAAGTCTTGTTTTTGTGCGTAGTGGTTTGAGCTGTTAAAATTTTTCTGCTAGAGATATCTACATGATGAAGGCATTGTTTTAAAGCTGAAGAATTATAGTTTCTATCAAAAGTACAAAATTTGACTTAATTCATACACCCGAAAAATAACGTGGTATTGAAAATAAGCATATTTCATTGGTTTTTTTGTGTTTTTCAATGAACTCCAGTGTCGCCGCTAATGAATATAAAAGCATAATAATTCTCAGATACCAATTAGACATGTCGGAGAAAAATGCAAAATTTAAATTGGCTCAATCTGGCAACTCCTTATGAAAAAATTATTACTTGAAATTTTGAAATTTTGAAAATTTGCATATTTCAGGCTACAATTTAGTCATGTTTGTTAGCAGATACAAACTTGACTGAATTGTACGGAGTACTTACTCCCTACTTTTAACTTTATAACACTTCAAGACCCGTTTAGTTATTTTCACTCCTCTCGGATTTACAGGGTTTTAAAGAAAAGCCTTTTTGATTTTTTGTATGTATTTTTATACTTTCCTCAATTGTTATATACAGAGAAATTAAAATAAAAACAAGTTGTATTATGAAGTAACAAAGAATAATTATGAACTAAAAAATATATTTAATAAATTCAGTAGATTTTTTATGTTAAAAAATTTTACAGTGGTGGCAGAAAATAGGCACATGGTATATTTTTATCATTTAAAGTAGAAAAGTTATAGTTTAAATGTGGGTAATTAAGAATCGTGGAATAAGTTTTATTTTATTTTAATAAAGTACTTGTTCTTATAATATTCGGAGTTTCAAAGTTATCAGAAACTGAAAACTTTCGTACTTTTAACTGACTGTGAGAAATCGGAGAGAAACTGTGGTAGTTTCTTGTATTTTTAATTGTGCAAACATCAATAAATCTTTTTGACAAAATGTTTTCGATAGCATCAACATCAGAAATGGATACAAAAAAAAAAATTATGCCAGCAATTTGGGTGAAGCAAAAATCAAACATTGCTGTAGGTGTTAGGATATGATGATCCGCAGTTCGCTGTAGACTAGCTTTCCATACAGTCCGCTTAATTGTACCTCTTGCTCCGCCACAAGCACTTTTGCCATGAGAAGTGGCAAAGAAGTGCCACTCTGCTGATAACATTTTTTTTATTTTTGTATTGAGCTGCCGATCCATCGCTAAAGTAATGGATTTTTTTAAACTGGGATACTTGTTTTTTGTATAATCGATGAAAGTTTTTTGAAATGAATAAAATGATATGGTATTGTGGTTCAAACAATCACTAATTACGCACAATGCTTTTCTTTAAAACCCTGTCAATCCGAGAGGAGTGAATATAACTAAACGGATCTTGAAGTGTTATAAAGTTAAAAGTAGGGAGTAAGTACTCTGTAATTTTCAAGTTTGCATCTGCTAACAAACATGACCAAATTGTAGCCTGAAATATGCAAATTTTCAAAATTTCAAGTAACGATTTTTTCATAACGAGTTGCCAGATTGAGCCAATTTAAATTTTGTATTTTTCTCCGACATGTCTAATTGGTATCTGAGAATTATTATGCTTTTATATTCATTAGCAGCGACACTGGAGTTCATTGAAAAACACAAAAAACCAATGAAATATCCTTATTTTTAATACCACGTTATTTTTCGGGTCAAATTTTATATTTTTGATAGAAACTATTATCCTTCAGCTTTAAAACGATGCCTTTATCATCTCTAGCAGAAAAATTTTAACAGCTTAAAAAACTACTCACAAAAACGAGACTTTTTAATTTTTTTTATATTGCGTGAACTGGTAGTGACGTGTGCAAAAATTAAATCCTCTGGGATTTTGGGTTTTCAGACTCTAAATATCATTTCCAGTTAGTTTTAGTAAAATCTAAGATATGCCGATTTGGAGATTATATACAGAATAACTCTTTTGCATTTTTAAACAGAATTCACATTAATTTATCAATAAATATTAACTTTATCGCCCATGTCCCAACTTTAGAACGTTTTGCAATTAGAACGAATTTGTGAAATCACACGAAATTGAAATTTGGTGTTCTCAAATCCTAAAAGCTTTCGAAAACTCGAATTTTTTTCGAAATTATTATCGAAGTGCCAAAAACATGGTTTTATGGAACACAAAAAACATGTGGAAAGTAAAATGCTTTTAAGATATGCTTCTAACATTGTTGTCAATTTGTTTGAGTGTCTTCCAGAATATCAAAACAAAAAAATGTTTTTTTAAAACCGTTTTTATAGAGCTAGATTTTCAACAAAAAGCAATAAATAAAGTCATTTCATAAGGGATTTCGAAGTCTTTGACTTAAAATATAATCAAAAAATTGTTTGAGACAATGCAAACTAAAAATTAAATATGTCCACACAGAAAAAACTAAAATTGAGTCTGAATTAAAATATTTGTTGATTCAGTAAAAGTTTAACTGAATTCGGTCGTGTTGGTGTAATTGTAGTAACAATTAAAATAATTTGTATCTATTAACTAATATTATTTTCAATTATAGTTTTATTCACATCTATTAAAAATGTAATTGAATATTGCTACCTATTGGGAGAAATTGGGAAAAATTGCTTAATTAAAAACAAATCGCAAATGGTTATAATCTTTAATTTCAAACTCATATGTATATTAGTTCTCATGTAGTGAGTAAACTAGTTCATATGAATGTTTGATGTTTGGCATGTGATTGTTACCGCTTTCAAAACGTGTTCTGATGATGGGAACCTAGAAAATTCCCGAAATAGATCTATCAACACATTCCTGAAAGGGTCAAATAATAAATTTGATAACAAAAAACTCTATAGATTATTTGTTAGGACAATATCCGAATGAAGAAATATAGAGTATGGCCTCGAACTTGAATAATTTTCATTTTCATTGCACAATTAAAGGTCGAAAAAAACATAATTTTTATTTTTAATAAAAATTATAACAAACTTGTAAATCGCAAAATTTTAAAAAAATTTTAAAAAATTTTTAAAAAATCACCAAAATTGTAAAAAAAAACGCAAAAAAAAACAGTCCCTAAAATTGCAGAAGTTTAAAAAACTCCCATAATAAACGTCGAAATTCGAAAAAATTTAAAAAAATCACCAAAATTAAAGAAACGCGAATTTTCTACTTAAAAGTTTTTTTTTTAATTTTTGGCGATTTTTTTTTTTTAAATGGGGATACCATTAAGACTCAAAATTAATTTTAGTTGTACCGTAAAAGTTGTTATTTCACTTATAATGCAATCTTTTTATTAAAATTTGGTTTGCTACGCACGCATGTGGTAACATAGTTTTCAGTATTTTTTTATGATATATATTACGATATGTCAAAATCCATTAAAGCGACTCGTGTTCCACACACAGAGACCATATTTTTTTAATTTTTCGAAACAAATTTAAGCCTAAAACTTTGATCGATATGCATAATGTGTTATCGTGGTCTGATGTGACTCAAATTTTCTCAATTTTTTTTGTAGACTAAATGTAAACAAATTTCGATCGGCGCTCCTTGAAATGCGACATTTGAAAATCAAGCAGCTAAACCAGTCTTTGTGTTATAACGATGTAGTTTTTTTTAGACATTTTAAAGGGCTTTTATTTAAAAAATTGATTAAAGACAATTTGAAAAGCGTTTGATTGTCCAAAATATAAATCAAAGTGAATTGGAAATACATAATTTAGTTTAAATAAGACCTGGGCGATCTCAGCTATATTTTTAAATTTTCCAATTGTATATTTTTTCTTTATCATTATTTTTTTCAGACTACAATCACGTTTGCTTAGAAAATTTACAATTTTTTTTAATACAAGACATGAAGTATAGCCCCGATCTTAAAAAAAAGTCGGATATATCAAAAAGGGGGAAAAATAGCATACGCTAAAACCAATCCAATTAATAATTACGTTAAATTTATATACCTAAACATTGCAAAATGATATATATTTTGATATTATATCATATTTAAAAAACACAATTTTATTTTAGATACAATTGTATATTAGTACAATTAATTGTATCATTTTTTGTATAATTTTATACACAAATTTTACCCCAATTTTTGTCTTTTGAATTGATTTCTTTCTGGTTCTTTACCCTAAAAAAGGACTTGCTTCATTTGTAACATTATGAGTTCTTAATTTAGTCTTAGATTTTTTTCAATGTAAAACTCTAAATTTAGTTTCAACGTTTTTTCCCGTGTTTGTTATTCAATGGTGTAAGTTATCAAATGCCACAAAATCTACATTTTCACTATATCATCATTTTCAATTTTTTTTTCTCAAACAACTTATGTTTTTTGGTAATTGTAAAATCAATTTAAGTAAGTTTTTTTTCAAAAAATTTATATAATTTTAAATATATGTAAAATCTTTTTTTTTTCCAAAGGCCTTTCAAATTTGTTTGAGTTTTGTTGGATATTTCCGTTTTAACCATCATAAAACAAGATTGGCATAGATCGTTTGGTGGAAATTGATTTTTAAAACACATTTGTTGCTTAAATGCAAATATCTGGTATTGGAAAATGTGATAATTGCATTGTGGACATACAATTCACAAAACAATCCGGTATATCATTCCGAAGTTGGCGAATTCAGTTAATATTTTGTATACATAAGGAAGGGTAAGTTCACAATGCTAAAAAACTTCACTCTGCAGTGTAAATTAAAAGAGGGAACAAAATCCATTCTGCAAAGGGGGGTGGCAGATAAAAAAGTTTTTGTATATTGTTAGCAAACTCTTTAGATTAATCGTCGTTGTAATCACACATATTACACATCTGAAGCATTGCTTTAAACTGTATAAATTTGCAACCAAACTTTAAAAGCTTGTCTTATAATAAATTTGAAGAAAAATTTATTTTTAAAATATGGCTTTCCGTTTCGAAAATCTATTTTATTCACAAAATTCCAATGTTGGCAATTGATACCTTTTCAATACCGTTATCCGATACCAATACGGAAACTCTAGGTTTCAAAAATACCGGCATAACATAACTGTTTTCCTTAAACGTCAGGATTAAATAATTTTTTTTTTTTAATAATATGAATTAGTATTAATAAAATTTTATAAACTATTGTTAAATTTAGTTTTAACATTTATTTTGTCAGAACTCTTGCATTTGTCCTATAATATAAAATGAGATATAATCTTACGGTATAACGTATAACTCTTTAAAATTGGATGAGGACAAAAATCGGATATAACTGTATTAATCAAATCACTCTTAATTACTATTTAATATAATAACACAAGGCAACAATTTTGAAAAAATTTTAGGGGCTTTGAAAACCACTATACAATTTTGATGTATTGTGGTCCCAGTAGTACAAATATGGTTCAATTTTGAAATTCTATGGAGAAGTTTTTTTTTAAAAAATTTTTAATTAAAATTATAGATTTTTTTAGACGTTTCTCCACATAATTAATGATAACTACAAAAAAATTAGTCCGATATTATTCAAATAAATTTAGAAAAACTGAAATTTACATAGCCTTTAATCCGTTAATATATTGCGTTTCAATCGGCTCAGTAGTTTCGGAGTTATAATAAAAAATTGAGGGAAAAAATATTTTTTTTACGTGAAAATAGCAAATTTTTTTGTTTTAAAAAAAATCATAAAAAATCGAAAACGGCAAAAATCGTTCAGATTTATTACTTTATCGCAAAGCCACATGTAATAGGAACAAAATGAGGTATCGATCATAAAAATCGATTGATTTTTTTCGAATTTATTCACAATTAAGTGAATTCGCTCATTTTCACCAAATTTTAGTTTTTTGTCTTTTTCTCGAGTACGGTAATATGAAACTTTAGTTTCTTTAGTTATGAGACCTGTTTCTTTCATCCGGGACGCAAGGAATTCAGAAGATCTTTTCGACAATCCAAGGTCTCTAATTACATCATTAAGCTGATCTTGATTCCATGGTCTCGGCGAGAAATGTTTGTGTGGGATGAACTCGTCATTTTCAGATGGTAGTGCTGGATCTGACATATCTGATTGGTAAGACATACTTGAGGTTGAGTGTCCTGGTGAAGATGAAAGCACATGACTACAGCTTGCACCCCGATCTTGAGCATATTCTATTTCTTGTGAATGTAGAACTGCAAGTGTAAACCCATCAGCAGACCTCGTGGGGTAAGACCATCGCATATGTTTTCCAAAACCGCTTTTTGTACTTAAACAAAAATAACACTCGGATGCGTGGTTCGCTGTTTCTCTCCATAGCATACGCTTCAAAATTTCCAAGTGTCGTCTGTAAAATGAAAAAAAAAATTGAAATCAGGAATATGAAGAATTCAAATTTTAATTAAGAAATATTGTAATTATAAAATATTCCAAATCTATTAATTTATACTTACTTTACGTTAGAAGACTTCATAGATAAATTCAATCGACATGGAATGCATATAGTACTCGGTGTCCAATGCTGGTTCAAATTGTGCGGATAGATATTATAGCAATCTTGATACGACTTTTGCATGAAGTTAAGAAGCACTTCCGTTTTTTTCCCGGTGATATATTGGCCGCACACATAACAAAATAAATCTGGATCGTTTTTACATAAAAATGTTCTGGCTTTCTGGCTCATTTTTATTAATATTTGAAAATTGTTTTTAACTTCTAAGCTGTATGACTCTAATTTTGTGTAGGTATTAAATGAGGTTTGCGTTATCGCAAACACTTCTTGAATGAAATAAAAAGGGTCAAGGAGATCTTATAAATACTGATACTATAATTTGGGATAACCCTTTGTGTGGATACAGTTTGTGTGTGCTGCAAATTTTTTATTATTCCCAAGAATCCTAAAAAACATTAGGGACTTTTATGAAAAAAAAAAAATCATCCGTTATAGGTAGCTAACGGAAAATAAGAGCACTTCAGCGTACACGCACATTTATGAGCGTTTTATTACTATCCTACCGCAATCGTAAAAATTAAACAATCTTTTGTTTATTACTTATTTTTTTTTAATTATTAGAATCATAAAACTCTCACTCCACCCTCAATCTTGAATTTAAGGTCCTATTATACAAAGCCATCCTCAAGCCAATCTGGACTTATGGAATACAACTATGGGGAACTGCATCAGTATCCAATGTTGAAAAATTGCAAAGAAGGCAATCCAAAATACTACGCCTTATAACTGGCAGCCCATGGTTTATCCGCAACGAAAACATACACAAAGATCTTAGCATACCATACATCCGTGAAGAAATACAGAAATATTGTTCCAAATACGTGCGTAAATTGTCAACACACCCAAATCCCTTAGCACATACCCTACTCCTATTTAGAGGACATAGTCGCCTAAATAGAGTAGATACATTGGCTATAGCTCACCAGTAGCGAAACGCAAAACCTGTTAACACTCATTGGTCACTTATGCGCTGGCATCAGGGCCACAATATACGTTTAGTTTAAGATTTTAATAATTATTGTTATTTTTCTCAAAGAAAAGATCCAATAAACCAAATAAAAAAGCCTAAAAAAAAAAAAAAAAAATAAAAATGTCATAGAGGTTTTTCCCAAAGGGGTTTTGCCAAAATGCGTGTCGTAAAATGCACCTGAGTTTTTATGTTCTGCATTTTCATTATATAGTAGGTACAATTTTCTACAGTGCTTGTAAATATGCGATACCTTCAATTAATTGTAAATAAAAATGTAAAGCATGCATCGATTTTTCTGATCCATATCTAGTTTAATTCGCATGATATGTAGCTTTACTACAAAAAAATAAAAAGTAATATTTTTTGCAGTTTTCGATTTTTTCCAGATTTTTGGTTTTCAAATTTTTTTTTTTTTTAACATTTTTTTTTTTTTTTGCTAACAATTTGTTTCATAACTTTGAAACTATTAAAAAAATTTGTACACGTTCTTTAAAGATATTGTAAACCTTAATTTTTGTAAATTTAATTTGACAAAATCGGACTAGTTGTTTTTGAGTTATGACAACATAGTGGAGAAATGTCTCAAAATATTGTCAATTTTACTTAAAAAATTTTTAAAAAAAAAATTATCCATAGAATTGAAAAATTTTACCATTTTTGTACTTAGGCAGCCATGATGCATCAAATCTATATAGTGGTTAGTCAAGCCTTTTTTTGCTGTTGACCTGTGTAATGTATGGTCAATGATTATTAATGTTATTTTTTTAAACTAGGTTGGATTAATTACTCTTTACTCAAAATGGCGAATTGTTTTGTTTGCAAAGTTTCTGGGGTCATAGCAGCCAAAATCGCAAAATTGAACGTTATATTTATAATGAATTGCATTAAAATTGATTATTATTATCCGAAATTAACCCTTTACTGCAATTAAAAAAAAAAAATTTTAATTTTATTAGTGTTTCAGTTATATTAAAGAAAATTTAATTTCGAATTTTAAAAGTTTTTTTAATAAAAAAGTTTCTTAATAACAAAACAACTTAAGTCGATTAAAGTTGTTCTATCAAAAATCAACAGATTTGTTTAAATTTGGTTTGTAAAACTCACATTTCTCACCTTATGTTTTAAAAGATATTAATTCCATTATGCATAATGCTTGTGATATTTTTATATTTAAAAACAATTACATTTTTGAATAAAAGTGATCCTTGAAACATAAATTATAGGAAAAAATATTTTTTTGACAAGTGTACAAAATCAAATCTCTTTTGAACAAAATCTGTGAGATGCCAATTTCATTTTTGTAGAATTCATTAAACTTATTTTATTTTTACATGTTCGTACATATGTTATTATTAAATTAGTTTTAGTTTAACAATTACATACTATTTCCTTATATTTTAATTATGTTTCTTATATAATTGTATTTTTTTTATATGTGTATCATAAAAATAACATGTACAAATTAGTTTTTATTTAACAATAGAAAAGAAATAATAAAAAATTATCAATAAATGAAATTGCAGTCATTTTTAATGTTTTGTGGTTCATTTTTGTTTACACATGTAGTAAAAACAAGTGCACATGTAGTCATTTTTACTGTTTTGTGGTTCATTTTTGTTTACACATGTAGTAAAAACAAGTGCACATGTAGTCATTTTTACTGTTTTGTGGTTCATTATTGTTCATACTTGTAGTAAAAACAAGTGTACATGTAGTCATTTTTACTGTTTTGTGGTTCATTTATGTTCATACTTGTAGTAAAAACAAGTGTAAATGTAGTCATTTTTACTGTTTTGTGGTTCATTTTTGTTTACACATGTAGTAAAAACAAGTGCACATGTAGTTATTTTTACTGTTTTGGGGTTCATTTTTGTTGATACTTGTAGTAAAAATAAGTGTAAATGTAGTCATTTTTACTGTTTGATAGGTCATTTTTTATAGAATTTTTTTTACATGGGGTTTATTAAAACATGATTGGACCAAAGCCGAAGTCGTAATTTTTACCAGCGTAACTTTAAAGACACTCTATTGCCTATTGCTTTTGATATAAATGCGTTATAACAACGCAATAAAAAGCATGTGATAGTCAAAGGTCTTGTTTATAAATGTGATTTTAAAATTTTTTACCAGGGTTGCCAAACAATGATTAAAATATAACAATTTTTAACTTTATTCAAAGCACTTTTTTAAGAAATATTTAAAAATATAAGGCAGACGGGCGTTATATAAATGATATGATGATTTGGGTAAAGACATATCGGAAAATATTTAAGAAATAAAAAAAATTTCGTTCAACATGTTTTAAATTCGCCAACATCTTACATATTGTGGATTAACCCATTTCTTACATTGTGTTGATTTCGTGCTAGTTTTTACAGAACTTGGTAGAAAGATATATCTTTAAACATATTCTGAAATTTTGATAGCTTAGTCGAGCCGCCTAGTGTTGGAATAATCAATTAAAATTAAAACTTTGACGATTTGTACGCCCTTAAAAGGTTAATATTTATATATATTTTTAATAATTTTATAAGGAATATGTCTATGAAAAATTTTAATTTTTTTAGTTATTTTGTTCGATTTATTTATGGGAATTATTTGAAAATTTTGGTATATTTATAATTTTTTTAAAAATTGTTATTTAGCAACTCTAATACCACAAGTTTTTATTTTAATTTGGCAGTTCGTATAAAATAGCTAATTTTTGATATTAAAAACGGATTCATATTCTGTCTTTCGATCGATTGCTAATATGTCTTCATCGATATCTGCATATCACTTTTATTACGCCGACTTTCTTATAATTTTAAATAGTTGTTTTTTAAAAAGTGCTTAAGAAAAAGTCAAAATAGTAGTTTTTAAATCATTATATGCTAACCCTAAAATTAAAAGCTTTACAATTTGATAAACCACGTTTAAGCTTTAAAAGCTATAGGCTCTCAAAAATAGACGTGTCTTGAAAGACTGGTTGGTAAAAAATTTAAGAAAAAATGTTTGCTCCAGACACCGTACTCAAATTTCGACTTATACAAAATTCATACTGAAAACCAAAATGCATCGCTGAGAGAAAATAATTTTATTTAAATAAATAATTTTATTTACAATATCGCACGTATTGTAAAAATTAAATCAAAACTTTAAAAAATTTTGACTTAAGGGAAAAATATATAAAAAAGATAAATAAACAAATTTTTATCGATTTTTAAAATTTTTTATTTTGGGAACTTTCGATTTAAGCTTTTATTTTAATTTAAGCGTTATTATGCCAATTTTTCATACTAGTGCTGGTAAATTCGGTTACTTTTCAATACTAGATACTACTCGATATTTCGAATTTGGATACTCCTTTTAATTTTTTTAAAAAATATTCTTAAATTTTTCACTTTTATTGAAAATTGATATTTTAAAATAAATTTTTAAACTTTTTTACAAAATAATCAATGTTTTTTTAGTTTTTCAACTTTTTAATTTAAACTTTTCACCTTTGAATGTACCTTCTTTCAGAGTTGTATTTTAATGATAATTATTTTAGAGGAGTCGCATTTTTGTATTGCTTTTCTGTCGAAAATAAAAGTTTTAAAATATCAAGTATTTACTTTTAATTATCAATTAACCAAAAAAAGACAAATTCTCGATACACATTACCCATTCTCTTAGAAGCACTAGTTCATATTAAATTCATTTATTCAGTGTTCGACTTAAAAATTTTGTGTCAAAAAGTTAAAAAAATTCTATTTTGGGGTTAAGTATGAAAGAAGTATTATAGTTTTCTTTTAATTTTGGTATTTTTAAATTTTATTTAAGCAATGTTTTTGAATTCTGGAATTTTTTTAATTATTGCAATTTTATATAATATTATATTAGTATTATGATATATATTAGTATATGATATATTTTAGCGTTTTTTTTTTTGTTTTTTCCGCGATTAATGTTAATAATTTTTAGTTTTTTTTTACCGATGTTTGTTCTAAGTTTAAAGATTTTTTCCAATTGGATATTTTTGTTAATTTTCGATTCAAGTTTTTTTTAATTTTCCCCATTTTACAATTTTTGTTTTATAAAATTGTTTATAATCTTATTATTTTGAAAGATTTCTTTTACTTTTAACGGCTTTTTCACTTAACTCGTATTCACTGAGAGAATTTTCTGCATGATATCAATGAATCTTTGCATTAGATGAATGAAATGAAAATTGATGAATTTATACTTTTTATTAAATTAATGCAGTATTTCATAGAATTTTATGAAAATTTCATTTCAGTTATTAAAAATTTCATACGACTAAAGAAAAAGTTTCATTAAAAATATTTTTATGAAAACTAAAAAGTTTCATTAAAAACTCATAAAGTCTAAGAAATTTTTCATTCATATTGTGAAGAAAACTTCATTATTTTAGTAAAAAAATTTCATTAAATCTCTACCAAGAAATTATATCTGTATATGCAAATATTTTTTATAGATAACAACTTTTTTTGCCATTTTGCTGTTTTTTATGTAAAAGATTTTGTTAAAATTTTACTAATTTCTTATCATTTAAGCTTTTTTATTTTGATTTTTACTGCAAGTACTTACCAAAACAGCTGTAAAAACTAAATATTTTACTGTTTGGTAGGTAATATTTTTTATAATTTTTGTAGTAAAAACAAGTGTAAACAAGTCAGTTTTACTATCTGGTTTGTTGTTTTTGTAAGTAAAAATAATGACCCAAACATTTATTTTGACTTATTTTGTGGTTTGTTTTATTAACAGTCAAAAACAAATGACAATGTTAGTTGAATTTAATGAAATGTAAGTGGTCCTTTCTTCAAGTGAAATTTCATTTGTTTTTAACAACATTTGCAGCGGTCTTTACTAACATAATATTCTAAGTGCACGATTAAAGTACTCAAGAAAACAAAAGTGTTGATACCATCATATCCTATATATTGGATAAAGAGTAACCACATTTTTTAATTATGTGAAAGATGAAGAAAGAAAAGTCGCATAAAAACCGAACGATTTCGAATATCGGAAAAAGATTAGTTATTAAACTATGCATTACGTTTAGCTTAATACAACTACAATTCCATAATAAAATGCCAGATTTAATTTTGCTCGAAACACTTTTTTTGAATATCAATAATACGTGAAAGTCTTTAGAGATATTTTGTAAACCAGTAAATGTGTCTTTAAAAAATTTACTTCAGAGTGCGGAAAAATTGGGCGTAGGATAGAATTTCCGCTTCTATCAAGACAACGACCCAAAGCACAAGTTGGGTGTAGTCCAAACATGGATGATTTGGAATTGTCCACAAGTGCTTCAAACGCCACCTTAAACTCCAGACATAAATGTAATGAAAATGTATGGCGTCGGCTTGAAACAAAAATCAGAGTTTATAACACATCCAACGTAAACGACCTAAAAGAGGCCCTTAAAACTGAATGGTATAAGTGGATCTCCGGATTACACCAAAAAATTGGTTTCTTTGATAATTTTATTTTTAGGAAGTGTGATAAAGCAAAAAGGTAATCTTTTTGCTAATCTTTTGCCACCAAATATTAATTCACCTTTTTTTCATTGTTAGATAAGAATTGTTTTTAAGTTTAGTGTATACACGAAATAAGCTGTAACTTGGATGTTGTATGAATTTTTGTTGTTGTTATATTTTTTCTTTTTTTGAAACCTTTTTCAAATATTGTTTTTATCTTGTTACACGAAGGAGTGAACAAAGAATAAAATGCCAAAATTTTTTTTGTTTAATTGCATTGTATTTGTTTTTTTTTTCAATAAGAAGTAAGAGTATTGTCTCACACGAAATAAGCTGTGAGTCAATGTATACATAGGCAAATTACTTATAATTAGTAAACACCCAGCTAGCATTTGGATGATTGAATTTTCGATTGTCATTTTACTTACTCATATTTGACTACTCTAGGTGCTCAAAAATTGAGCTTTTATAAAGTTAGTCACAAGAAACAATCAAATATGTTTCTTGTTTATGATTCAAAACTGATGATATTTTTTTACTAATTTGCCTGAGTTTTTTCTCACTACTCTTGATGACCAAAAACTGATAATATTTTTTTCATCATTTGAATGAGTCCTTTTTCACTGCTCTTGGTGATCAAAAATAGATATTTTTTTTTTTTGTTACTTGTGTGATTTGTTTTGGATCATACTTGGTACAAAAAATTAAAGTGAACTCATTTTTTAATCAACGAATGTTCTAAATTTGTTTCTTCGTGCTGGTACAATCTATTGTTAGTGTACAATATGCCTCAAAACTGATTTTTGTGCTTTAAAGTTTACTGTTATAACGGAATATTTTTTTTAAGCTAAATGTTGTTTAAAATTTTATGAGTTGAAATGTTATTGAAATTCATATCGCTTTGTGTTTTTAAGTGAGAAGTGGTGCGAAATTTGACAAACTGCCATTCCGGTTAAAGGAAGATTTGGATAACTTTAATAATGAATTGGAGAAGGACGAGGAATTGCTGGATCAATTTGTAAGTATAATCTCATAATGTTTGTATTTTTCCCCATCAATTTGTTTTTTGTTTTAGAAAAATTTTATTGAAAAAGTTGGTGGCGATGGACAGTCATAGTTTTTAAGAGGCGCTATAAGAAAATTTTTTACCGACGAATTAGCGTCTTTGTTTAGTTGGAAGGGGACCAGTCAAAAACCCAGCGCTGAAAAACTGTTCATTACAACAATAATTAAAAGTAAGAATGTAATGATTTTAATTAAAACATGATGTAATATTTTTTCGTTTATTTTCAGATATATGTCATTTGAAGTATAAGGCCCAGGACAAAGAAGTCAATAGTATATTGCAAAAACATTTTGTACATTCTAAGGAACGTCTTAACAAACGTAAACGTCCGTAATTTCAACAATAATACACATTAAAAATACATTTTATTACTTTAAACTTTTATAACTTTATATTAATATTAAAGAATTTAATGAATTTAATAAATTGAAATAAAAAAATTAACATAGTAAAAAGTATTGTCATAAAATGATTTTAAATATAGTTTAATGCGATAAAAAAATGGGTCGAATATTATAAAAAATATGATCATAAAATAATTTCAAATTATATAAACATGTGACTCAAAAATGGGCAAGAAATTAAAGCAAAGTTGATCATAAAATATTTTAAAATTCAGTAAGATGTGACTTTAAAATTGGTCGAATATTATAACAAATATGATTATAAAATGATTTCAAATTACTGTAGGATGTGACTAAAAAATGGGTCAGAAATAATAAAAAATATAATCAGAAAACGATTGCCAATTTGACTAAAAAGTGACTATAAAAAAGAGTACAAATGATAACATTTATACATGAAAACTGCATAAAAGCGGAGATCATAAATGATTGTTCAGGAGTAGTCATATGCAGGGTACCATTTTCTCCCGATGACAGAGTCATTTATGATTCAATATTGAGTGCATATTTGATAGTTTTGATCATCTAGAAGAGTCAAATGTGACTATTTTTTGTTCAAAATTTTCAAAAAATGCTGGCTGGGCAACAAACGAAAAACTTGTTTTATGCTTTTTTATTGCTTGTGTGTTACGTTTTTATTTGTGTGTTTGTGTCAAACTTCTTTGTATTAAATGAATAATACTAGAATGTCTTTATTCATTTAGTACAATATTGAATGAACATATTATTGAATTCATGCAATACCAATTGAAACTTTGAATGAAGCTAGTGAATGAATTCTTATGGAATGGAATAACGGAATGAAATATAAACATTTTTTATTCTGAATTAAATTTTTTTGTGAATTAAGCTCAAATCGAATTAATTCTTTCGAAGCTCTGTTAACTATGAATTACGCTTTATTTACAATAAACAACTTAATCAACAAAACACTTAATAATAGAAAACACAAAAATTATAAACGAACCAACGATATGATTTTTTAGCAGTGAATGAAAACATGGCAATTATTGCCAAAGGTTGCAATCCCTTGACTGCTGGAAAGCGGACATAACACTGAAGGAATTTTTCCTGTACCGGCTCACTATGTGACAGAAGAAATGAAGACTTAACACTCCACTGGTTTAAAAGAACTGATAACGGAAGATAGTGACCCGGATTGCCAGATGTGGCGATTTCTCGACAAACGTCGCGATATAAAAACTCGTTTGGCAAGTTACTTTTTGAAATGTCGACTGGCGATTTTTATAGCGATTTATAGAGTGAATGGCGATAAATTGAAAACTTGTTTGATGTGCAAGATCCACCTCTGGTGGATATTCAATACACGTTTTTTTGTTTCTCTCTTCTTTTTATATTTTGTTTAGTTTGTAAACAAAACAGGGGAAGTAAACTTGTTTCGTTTACAAACTAAACAACCTGTTTTGTTTACAAACTAAACAAAATATAAAAAGAAGAGAGAAACAAAAAAGCGTGTATTGAATATCCATTTATTTTTTGATCAATGGTTATAATCTTTAACTTCAAACTCATATGTATATTAGTTCTCATGTAGTGAGTAAACTAGTTCATATGTATGTTTGATGTTTGGCATGGGATTGTTACCGCTTTCAAAACGTGTTCTGATGATGGGAACCTAGAAAATTCCCGAAATAGATCTATCAACACATTCCTGAAAGGGTCAAATAATAAATTTGAAAACAGAAAACTCTATAGATTATTTGTTAGGACAATATCCTAATGAAGAAATATAGAGTATGGTCTCGAACTTGAATAATTTTCATTTTCATTGCACAATTAAAGGTCGAAAAAAACATAATTTTTATTTTTAATAAAAATTATAACAAACCTGTTTTTTTTGGGTATAGACCAAATAAACTTATTTTGAAATTAATTTTTTTTGTGCCTTTTTGAAGGTTTTTTGATCATATACTATGACACACTGTTTTGGATAAGTGCAGTGACTGGTTTCCTGCGGGCTATTTCGCAACCCGTACATAATATGGCACACGCTGAATAAAAAGTGACAGTTAGCTTGCTAATTACTTTTTGCATGCCCGGCGACATGTTTCCCTTAGACCAGTGCTGTGGTACTTTACAAAACTATTCCACTCAAACTACCCCTTCGACAGAACACATTGCGCTTAATATGTGACCAGTCTTCCTTCAACAATTTTTCTCCTGTTCTACGATACGTACACCTACACCAGTCACGTGATAAATTTTTTACCACTAGTTCTTTGAATATCATATAAATCCTAAAATGGTATTACTTTGGCACTACCTACTTCTTACTTCTCCCGTAGCATATTCATTTCAGTCGGTACGGTTATATATTACATTGTTCAAGTTATCCGCCACGTTACACAGTGCTTCGCAGGTAGCAAATGTCTCCTCCTATGACAAGCCCATGTTAAAAGTACCGGACACTTTCATTACAACAGAACCGAAACTAGGACAGGGTTATACACACAAAGTTCTAGTCACGTGACCATACCAGTGTCTGGTCCATTTCCCGCAGGGTATTTAGACCACTGCAAGTAATGCTCGTATGATCTGTTTTGCTTTATTAATCGTTCTTCACTTAAAATTTCCGTCTTTACATTAATTATGCTTACTAAGCATCAATTAAATAAATAATATTCCCATGGAAGTATAGCATGAAAGCAGTACGGCCGAACACGGGTGGACAATATATATAATTCAAACAACAGCAGTATTTTGTACGAAACATGTAGAGCTGACTGTCTGTGTAATCTGATATTCATAGTTCACACCATAAATAAACAGCTCGGCATACACGCCTAATATTCATGCTACAATATAATTTTTGAAAAACTGACCAATCGGACGATGAATTTTTCACTTACACAAATTCTAAAATATTCCAAAATTTGTTCCATTTTCACTCAAAACCTATATAATGGCTGGTTTTTATTAAAATACTATAGAACTTATAAAACTTATATTGTCAGGGTTGCCACAGGGCAATTTTAAAGAATGCTAAAAAATCACGATCTTTTTCCAAAAAAATTTAAAAATCGTTTATGTTAAATAAATTAGTTTTCATAATTTTTGCATAAAGATTTGTTCACAAAATTATACAAAAATTAAATTTTTAAACATCTTAAATAGTCTAGGATTTGTATGATTTCAAAAGTTAAAACTTTGGTTGCTTATATTTCCACTAGAGGGCGCTTTAAGGCAAAACAAATTATAAACACTTCTTTATCATGGTTCTATATATCTGCAAAGTTTGATTGAAAAATGTCCACAGGAGCTGGCACATCATAGCTCCTGCGGACATTTTCCAATGAGTTAACAAAAAAAAAAAAAAAAAAAAAAAAAATGTATGTCTCCAAATACATTTGTAGTCTAATATAATTTTTTTTTAAGGTCGTATGTTTTGCTATTTATAAAATATTTATAGAAAAAAATCTCTATCAATTACCTCTTGTTAATTTTATTAAATCAATAGCTTTTATGGTGTTCTAACTAACTTGTTTATATGTATACCCAAACATACATACATCCTGATTCCAATTTATTAACTTAAATCAATAAAACGCTTTTTATACGTATTTATTTATACTTTTGCTATTTGTTTTATTCTTTCAGGGTTTATTTACTTAGTTATACTTTACTAATTAATTAAGCAACTTTTTTTTATTATATTTTTTATATTCGTGCCTTTTTGAGGATTTCCCTGCTTACAAGGAAAGACCGCTGATGAGTTTCTTCTGATTGCCGTACAATTTCGATATGTGATAAACGGAACAAAATCAATAAGAATTAGTACATTGCCAGCAAAAAATTGTGCTTACCCAGAAGCGTTTCCGGAAGGCATTATTTAATTACGAAGCACTTCCACAGCAAACCCAGAAGGCATGATCTTTGTTCGCGCTGTCCCACTTGGTATGTCTTGTTTAAGGTGAAAAGCGCTAGGTGAAAAGCGCTTCTTTCATGTGCTCTTAGAAGCAACAAATTCATGCCTTCTTAGGCTATAAGAAGCGCTTTTCTGGTATGTTGATAACATTAATACTTAGTGGTGTGCATTCTTTACTCCATCATTGTAAGCATTATTCACTGCTTCAAAGAATGCATATTTGAAAGCACAACAGAATGCCTTCCCTAATTGCTTTATTGTATGCAATGCGGTGAAGCGCTATTTTGGAAGCATACAAATGTAGTTTCTGCTTACCAAATAGAGGTTATTTTTTGCTGTATTGTTAGCTGCCCAATTTCACAATTTGGGATCAAAACTAACCCAATTTTCCGTTATTTGTACAAATTTGGTATCAAACATAAGGTATTTGGAGAACCTTTCTATTATAACTAAAAAAATACTAAAAAGCTTTAAAACGACTTACAAATTAAGTAACAAATTAAAGCTATTTGGATGACCTTTCCATTTGTATACAAAAACTAGTAAACAGTTTTAAAATAAAAAAAATTGGAACAACTTTGGAACCAGTTTTTACAGCCTAAATATACGATTGGTCAGGTATGTTTCTTAGCAATTTTCATTACTTTCGCCTTCTCAATATTATATTCGAATTGGATTAAAATGTTGAGGCACCACCTAACAGACTTCCCTTGTTAGATTTTCAGCTCCAGAGTCTTAAGGAATTAAATATTATAAACATGTACTACTATAAAAGTTTAAGACACAACTAACAAGTGAAAATAAAATAAAGCAAGGAAAATCTTAAAATTATTTTAAGACATTTTTCTTCTTCTCTCAGTTATTTGCTTCGCTTTTAAGTTTTATGATATTTTTGTAGCACTTTGTCTTATCTTTTTTAGATCTTCATAATATTATTTTTTTGTGTTCTTCAAAATTTTTTATCTTTATAAGAGTTAATATTTTGTTGTACTATGTATAAACCGAACAATGTTTAAATCTCTTTAAGAATTTGACGGTTAAACAGTTTTTACTACTTGTTAAATTCTCTAATGACCAAAAACGTCAAATATATAATTTATTATAACGGTTATAATAAATTTTAATAGAGACCAAGTTAGGGGTGAGTATAAAATTATTTTTTAAAAGTTTTAGCCAAGTGCATAAGAAAATCGGAAAAAATTTAATTTATATTATGCTTTCATATACAATTGATATTACTCATACGTATGGAATGGTACACCAGGAAATTTAATGATAATCATCTTTAATTTAAAAGCAAAATTTCAAGTTTAATATCTAAATCTCTTTTTTTTTTAAAATACAAAATTTATTGGCATCTTAAAAATTTATATTTTATTCATAAAAACTTGCTTTTATTTTTATATGGTAAAAAAAGCCCAGTGCAGAAAAGGTAATGACATGTCATAACTTATCTCACTAACAGTAATGACACCAGCTTACTCTTTGCATTACCTTAACACAAATAATAAGGACTTACTTACAATTTTAATAATTTAAATACAAAAAATAAAATGTTACACATAAGCACTTATTTTTATCATTATCTTTAATATAAAGTCATGATCCAAAAAGTTTTTCAAAATCTATTTTTAGACTCATTATTTTAAATATATAACTAATTATTTCTGATTTTTTGTAAGCTGAAGAATAATGACATTTTGTGCAGGAAAGTCATTTATGTGTTTGTCTATCAAGTATAGCATATCGAGATAGCTTAGATGGTAGAGAGGTTACTGACAACCTGTAGGTTCGGGTTCGAATACCGTCTGGGCGCATTTAATTAAAAGATTTTTTTTTCAATTAAACAAATATATTTTAACATAAGTTTAACATCACATATTTTCATTGATTGGATGGGTTCAATAAGGATGTTTACAATTAACACTTCAAGGCACGCAGAATGTTGACGAAAGCCGTAGCTGACCAGATAATGCATTCCATTCATGCTAGTGTCTAGAAACCAGAGAACAGAAAAATGCTTTTTTGCCTTTTTACTTCTTTAGTTGCTTTTCTTTTACTAGCCCTGCGGGAAAAGGACCAGTCACTGGTGTGGTCATGTGACTAGAACTTTGTGTGTATGAATATGTCCTAGTTTCGGTTCTATTATATGAAAGTCACCGGTACTTTTAACATGGGCTTGTCATAGGAGGTGACAATTTGCTACCTGTGGAGCACTGTGTGACGTATCGAATAACTTGACCAAGGTAACATGCAGACTGAAATGAATATACTACGAGACAATATAGAAGTAGGTAGTGTCAAAGTATGACCATTTAAGGATTTATGTGATTTGCAACAGAACCAGTGGGAAAAAAATTATTACGTGATTGGTGTAGGTGTACGTATCTTAGAACTGGAGAACAATTTTTGAAGGAAAACTAGTCACATATTAAACGCAATGTGTTCTGTAACTGGGGTAGTTTGACTGAAATAGTTTTGAGATGTACCACTGCACTGGTCTAAGGGGTACATGTCGCCGGGCATGGGAAAAGTAATAAGGAAGTAACCTGTCAGTTTTTATTCAGCGTAAGTCATATTATGCACGAGTTGCTAAATAACCCGTCCGAAACCAATCACTGCACTTTTCCAACAGTGTGTCTTACCCCCTGTTCAAAAAAACCTTAAAAAATTCACAACAAAAATGAATTTTATAATTAGCTTATTTTGTCTATACCCAGCAAAAAAACTAAGTTTAAGATCGCCATATCTGGCAGCCCTGGTCAAAGTTCCGTGTTCAGTTCTTTTGAATGCGGTGTGCCGCAAGATAGCTGTTTAGGACCCCTACTATTTTCTATTTATTTAAACGATATAAAGAATTTAAACCTGTCTGGTCGCTTGTATATGTTTGCAGATGATGTGAGTCTTTTCTATCCATATAAATACGATTTGGCACTAAAAACAAACATGGAACGTGACGTTCCGTTGATATTTGAGTTTGCTCGTGTTAATAAGTTAGTTTTAAATGCTGGCAAGACCAAACTAATTCGTTTTAAGCCCCATTCTCGAAATGAAGAAAACAATTTTAGCATCTTTGTTGATGGTAAAACGTTTGAAGAATCTCATTTTGTAAAATACTTGGGAATAACACTACAGAGTAACCACTCGTGGGATTTACATATATGTGAAATTAAGTCTAAGATAGCTCCAGCTATTGGTATGTTGTACAAAATGAAATACAAGCTTAATAAAAAAATCCAAATTATTATTATATCAGGCTTTGATTCAAAGCCATTTGAATTATATGGCCATTATATATGGTTTTAAGAATAAAACAGTTTTAAAAAGTTTGCAAAGTATGCAAAATAAAGCATTGAAAACAATTTACAGTTTACCAATAACGTTTTCAACATTACCTCTTTATAAAGAGATTTGTAAGTCAATTCTTCCGATCCATGCACTATACGAGTACCAAGCACTGATGTATGTATTTAAATCCTTACACAACATAGGCTATCATACCATTAACTTCGTCCAAAACCAGAATGTGTTTAACACAAGGAATCATCAAAATCTTAGATTACCACTATGCAGATTGGAAACCACGAAGCAGCGTATAGAATATACTGGAGTCTTTGAATATAATAACTTGCCAGTGTATTTAAAAACAATTAACAGAATATCAATATTTAAAAAAGATCTAAAATATTTTTTGTATGCAAACCTTGAAACGCTTTTGTAGTAAATAGATTACTTTTTATTTTTTTAAAGTTATATTTGTTTAATATTAATTACTGAATTTGGAATTTTAAGTAGTACATGCATATATTTTTTGCCAACTTGTCTCAATAATGCCTTTATGGCGCTGAGACCAAAATAATTTTGTATTATATTTGTACATAAATGATAAATAAATATTTAAACTAAAAAAAAAAAACAGTGGAGTGTTACGTCTTCATTTCTACTGTCACATAGTCGGTACAGATAAAATTCCTTCAGTGTTATGTCTGCTGTGTAGCAGTCAAGGGACTGAATCCTTTGGCTCTAATTGCCATGTATTCATTCACTGCTAACGGTGCAATGACCAGTAATAACTTCAACTGAAACGTCCCTAGCTGCTTCAGTACACTTTGATGTTATGTTACTTTTTCTCTAGTTACATGATATATCTGGTAGCAACCAGTGAATATTTTGTCACCATAACTATAGTCACGTGATTGGTCATTTCACCATAATTAACACTTTTTGTTGCACCACAATTTTGGTTTCACCAGTTTCGTGACGTGCCCCCAAATCATATATCACATATTTGTCACATTGGATCAATCGACCCTTCGTTTCCCGCAGGGAGTTTTTACTTTTTTTTGCTTTTTTATAATAATGCTATTTTCTCTGAAATTGCATTTTTTGCACTTTTTTCACAACTCTGTGCAGAAAATAAAATCAAAATTTGACGCTGTATTTCGGAGATTTCCGGAATACACTTTTTATAAATATACAAAATTTAAGAAATGGCAACGATTTTAAATGACGAATATGTTAAAAAACCTCCATCAAATGAAATTTTAAAACGCGATCAACATCCGTAGATGTTGAAAGAAATTTTTTCTGTGTAAGGAAATCTTTTGACAGATAGACGTAGAAAACTAAAATTTCAAACTATAAAAGCCCATATGATAGTTTATTGCTCATTTTCATGAAAATGTGAATTTAAAGTAAAAACTTCTTGCAAAACCTTATTTTATTAAAATAATCCCAATATTTTTTTTTATATTTTTTTTTTGAAAGTTTAAGTGTTTTTTAATAAATTTTAAGCCTTTGACGACGAATGGTTGATATATGTTCCATTTTTACTTTTTGCTATCTTAGGAAAGTCTAAGGGACGATTTGTACAAAGCTTGCCGTGGTCGACACTAGAGAGACTTAGCTTTTAAGCGATGCCTATAAATTTCAGTGTGATAATCTCAGATAGCGACAAGGTCAACTCAGATCCAAACATTTTTTTTTTTTATGATTTTTTCACGTTTTTGTTTTTAGTTTTTTTTAATGTTAAAAATTAAACTTTAAGTTTATACTCAAATGATTATTATTTTTGGATTACGCATAATTTAATAAAAACAAATTGAATTTGGACAACATCTTAACCCATTCAAGCGCGAAGTCCCAATGATATTTTAGTTACAGTACTACATTTCTCCGATAGGGGAAGCAGTAAAGCACCAAATGCAGCACAATATTTATTTTTATTTGTTTATATCTAAGTCTCCAAGAAGTTTCTTTGAAAAATCTTGAGCGGTTTTAGTTCGGTCGTCAAAGGGATAAAGCTTTCTTTTGCTTTTTGTTAAGTTTTAAGCTTTATTTTGCTTTTTTTCTAAATGTTATGCTTTTTTGTGCTTTTTTAAAAAAATTGTTTGTGCTTTTTTTATTTGTTTTTGTTTAAAGTTCATGCTTTTTGTTTTTGCTTTATTTTAATCTCTTTTGCTAATAACTTTTTCTGTGCTTTTTCTATTAGTCAAGGTAAATGATCACAAATAAATTTTAATTTTTCTATTAATTTAAAACAATGTTCATGAAATTAAACTGAACGAAAATAACATCTCACAAAAGATATTTTTGTATTAAATTTAGTTTAAATTCTTTAAGTGAAGACTTTTAACGTGAAACTTTGCAGGTCATAGTTTTCAAGTATAGTCTACCTAACTCTGTGGTTTCACTCAAATAGAAACCTTGAGAAATAAGAAGTATCTAAAGTCTGTTTCAACAGGTGGCGAAAATTGTTGAAGTACATCATATATATTCTGGATCCATATTAAATTTTAAGCCGCTTTAGCGATATCCGTCTGTGTGTCTGTCCATCTCTTCATATGGCGCGAAAGCGCAATAGGGACCACTAATTTTTAGCCAAGTCAATGAACATATTCACAAAAATTTTGGTATTGAAAATGAGCCAAATCTGTCCAGCGGTACAAAGAAAATTAAGTTTTTTTTTTATTGTATTTTTATTTACTATCAATATTTACAATAATTTTCATAAAAGAACTTAACTAATTTTGAGATTTTATCTAAAGTTACTAAAGTTAAAGAGATTTAGATTCCAGGTTTACATTGAATTTCAAGGATTCATAGGAAAAATATAGTAAAACAACCTATATACTATATCACTATATAAATATAAGAATATAAGAATAGTATGAGTAGTTTGCAAGACAGCCGCTAAAGTCGTCTATTTTTATATAGATTCATTAGTAGACGTCAGATCAAACTCCTCAAATGTACATAGTCTGAGTTCCTGCATTTTTGCCTAAATGACAGGGTCATTTCGCTTATAACTGTATGAATAGTCTTCAGTTTTGACTACATATGTAGGTCTCTAGTAGGGATTCTCCTTGGGAGATTGTATATAATTTTCAAATTTTTATTCTAAATAATTTGTAATTTTCTTCTATGTGATTTTACACAATTTTTCCATACCGGGCATGCATAAGTAAAAATATGTCCAATACACATTTTGTATAGAAGAAGTTTATTCTTTATATTCAATTTGCTCTTTCTATTCAAAAGAGGATAAAGTGATCTGCCACATTTTATTGCTTTCAAGCTAGTATTATCCAAATGCTGCCTAAATAATAATTTCCTATCCAGAACTACCCCCAGGTATTTTATAGAATCTGTGAAAGGAATCAGTTTTCCTTGAATTAAGAATGGACGAGACGGTATTCTCCTGCGGGAGTTATTAAAAGGAAAGTTTATGGCTTGGGATTTATCTTCGTTTATCTTAATTTTCCATTTAGTGAAAAACTTATTAACCGAATTTAATGATCTCTGCATGCGCTTAACAATTGGGTTAGAGACCTTACCATAACTTACAAACGCGCTGTCGACTGCATAGAAAGCTACATCATTAGCACTGAGAGGTTTAAAATCAGATATATATAAGGAATACAAAAAAGGCGATAGTACAGAACCCTGTGGTACACCCGCTGGGATAGATTTCTCGACATCTACTATAAAGTGTCTGTCATCAAGGAAGCTCTTAATAAGTTTAACCAAGTATAAAAGTTAGCATATACACTGTAGGACAAACTTTAATGTGCTATATCAACTATATTTTTTCGTGAAATAATCTTAATAATAATAATGATTTTAAGTTTTTTTTCGTATCTCGTTTCTTTTTTTTTGAGGAATTTCGAATATTAAAATTTTTTCCAAATCTTTAGCAAAATGTGCTCGATCCAAGTATTTGATTTTAATCACAATACTTATTTAAAACAACCCGTAATAAAGAAAACCATTTTTGGCGTTTGCTAGTTTGGTTCGAGATTTTTCCCCGCGAAGTGATCTATTGATCAATATTTTGTTAAAATTCTGATTTAGATTTTTTTTTTTTTTGTATTTTCATTTTTTTAATTTATTAAGAATCACATAATTACCAATTACATCCTATTACCCTAACCGAGCACTAGCTACTATGGCTTTCTCCTCATTGTAGCAAAACCAGTGCATCTGCTCAGAATCGAACCCACGACCCCCGTACTGATAAGCTAGCACGCTACAAACTAACCTACCGGGGTGCACATTTTGATTTAGAGTTAATAAAAATAATCTCATATAAAATGTTAATGACTTTTCTGCAACACCTTATTATTTATTTTGTTTCCATTTTTTATAGGATTTTTTAAAATTTCTTCTTTGAAAAGAAATATCAATGAATTTATATATTGATTTATACTTTGACATATAAATGGGTGTATACATTTTTTTTATAGTCCTGTTCAAAATTACCATCATAAATTATGTAATATCCGTTGATATTTTACAGCAGACCATAATACAAGAAAAGCCCTATACCTCAATCTATTGTAAATGACAATTTGTAGTGTACTTCAAAAGTGTTATTACAAGCCTACTTAGCCATAAAAAAGCCAACCATCTAATACTCCATAAAGTATGAGACATTGTACGAACTTAACGTAACAGACTCGCACACTCGCGCACTCACACACATAGAATTTAATGTGTTTATTTTCAATTTCGATCTGGCGGCAACATATGAAATGAAAAGGATTTTTTTCGCAATATGTCTTTATAAATGACACATAAACATAATAAAAAACCTACAAGTTGTAGTGAAGGGTGTATCGAAAAAATTTTACAAATTGAATTAAAAACAAAAAAACGAAAAGGTTTTGTCATTTGAAATACTGTCAAAATCAGCTTGAAATAAAATGTATTTTAAAATAATGGCATAATAAAGATGAGCTGATCTTAAGCGAATTAAACTTAAATAACAAATTCGTTTTTGACAACTACATTCGGTAGGGACAGCCGAATTTTCAAATGTGCATCTACATTTTAAAAAAATTTAAAATTATATAAAATTTAATATTGAGGTCACCCTAATGGACAGTACAACCATCACACACACTCAGTTATTTATGTTTTACGAATTTAAAAACCCGATACTTCGTTATCGGAAGTTTTATATATCGGAATATATTCGAATAAAAAATTAATTATTTTTTAAGGAATTTGTTTCAATAAATTAGTTTATCCTTTTTACTTAAGTTAATGTTTTTGTGATTTCAGGTTTCAGATTTCTACCTTAATGGAATTTCATTGGTCATCAAAGGTGGAATTTCTTTCTTTTAAACCGAGATTTTATAAAAACCCGAGATATAATTAAAAAAAACATAATTTATATTTCAGAATTTTTGCCTAAATCGTTTGTGTGGAACGTTAAGGGGAATACTTCCTATTTTTGTCCCTTTGTGTAAACATTTTTGAATAACCAGTTTTAGCGTATGCCTGTACAAGTTATAAGTTCCTAGATTCTACGTTTATGCTGTGTACCTTAAGAGCAGACATTTCCCCAAATAGCCCCGCATTTCACGGAGTTCTTATCTAGCAGGAATTTCCAAAAATCCTGTCAAAGGGCATTGAAAAACAAACTTATCAAACTTTATTTTTTCGCCTTTGTTCCAACATATTTATTACGCTCCTCGTGAAAATTCTAAAAAAAACCAAAACAGTAATTTATGACTTATTCAAAGGAACATATGATTTAAGTTTTAGCCATTAAAGACTCACACCCCAAATTTCAAGTATGTCGCTCAAGCGGAATCAGGAATCTACATACCATATTTCAAGATCTTTCAATAAGCGGTTAAAGAAGGGATATATTTAAATTCTGTTACTCCTATTTTTACCATCATTCTGGACACATTTTAAACCCTTAAATTTCTAGTCAAAGGGTATCGGCAAGCCCACACCCCTCCTCGTTAAAACTTAAAAATACGATCTATACAGATTACTACTCGTGCAAAGTAGCCACATACCGAATTTCAAAAAATCCGCTCTACAAAGATGTCTACTCCTGATTAAGGAAAAGGTGATACTTTCCCCTTTTTGCTCCTCCTAGTGGGAATTTCCAAAAATCCCCTCAATACAGGTATCCACTTAATACAGATGTCCACTCAAGACAAATTTTATGTTCGTCGGTTTGGGCCGCCAAGGGATAGACTTTTTCAACCTTTTATCCCTTCTTAACGTGATAAGGAACCCACATACCAAATTTTAAACTTCTCGCTTTAGTGGTTTGGCATGGTCGCCAAGGCGAAAGTTCTCCCTTACGTTAACAACTATTTTTACCACGTTCCTCTACAGATATCCAAAAAGTATCATATAAGTGAGCTATTTTAGTTATCACATTTTTGACCAATGGGCTTTGGGCACGGATTTCCGAAATCCTCTCTTTATTGATGTCTAGCGATTAGAAACTCAGGTACCGAATTTAAAGTTCCTAGCATCAACGGTTAGGCTCCTCCTCGTGGGAATTGCCAGAAATCCCATAAATACATATTTATTCATGTGATAAGGTACCCACATATCAAATTTAAAGTTCCTAACTTCAGGGGTTTAGAAAAGCTGCCGAAGGTGAAACTTTTTCCCCCCCGCCCCTCCCTGTAGAAATTTCCAAAAATGCACGCTATACAGATGTCTACTTCTGATTCGTAACGCACATATCAAATTTCAAGTTCCTAGATTCAGCGGTTTGGCCAGTCCGCCAAGGGGAAACTTTTTCCCCCTCTTAGTCCCTATTTTATTACTTTTCCGGGCAAAATTTCAAAAATTACCATACCGTAGAGTTGGGTCATATCCGAAAGAACACATATTTACAAGTTCAGCTGTCTATCCGAAAGGGTTTGTTCAGGCCACTAAATCGTATGCGCTAAAGAATGGACCTGTATGCCAAATTTCAAATTCCTAGCTCCAGCGGTATAGTCTGGGCGATGATGAGTCAGTGTGTGAGTGAATTAGTGAGCGAGGAACTGTATTCTTTTATATATATATATATATATATAGATTTTGCGTTTGTGTATTTGTAGGCCATACATAAGTATTTGCTCATAAAATGTATAAACTCTTTGTGTGTGTGTATGTTGAAAGTATTAAAGAATTTATGAACGTTATTAAATGGATTTGTAACCAGAAAAACAAAAGCAATATCGAAGTTTTACATGGATTTTGGTTTCCCCCTAGAACAGTTTTGGTTTATTTGCATACATAAGAATACCCATCAGTATTATTAAAAAAAAAAAAATGTATTTATGTATGAATAAAAATGTTGTGCATATGTGTGTGATTATTGCAATCACATGTATAAAATCTTATGAGACCAAAGCCATGAAAACACTACCATAAACTACAATAGAGCAAAGTGAATTATACATTCACAAGAACTTTTCCATAAAAGTTCAACAGTTGTTCAAAACGTTATTCGGTAAAGTTGTTTCAATTGCACATATCGGTTAAATTATCAAAGAACTATATCTCTTAAATTTTCTATCTGTTAATTTAGTAATCAAAATACAAAACAAATTAACTTTCTTTATAAGTTAAAATATTTAGTAAAAATTTTGTGTTTAAAACAGTTGTTATATTATATTAAGTACCCAGTTAAAAATCAACGTCTATTTATGAACATGTGTTTATAAACTTGTATTTATGAACATGTATTAACTCATTTATGTTTACATATAAAAACATACGAGTTCATAAATGTCCATATTTTTTTTTTTGTTTTTTTTTTTTTTTTTTTTTTAGAAAGAGAAGCAACATTCAGGAAATTCTTCCTATTAATTAATGTGTTGCTTTCTTTGGAAAGGGGATAGTGGAGAGATGAAAGGTGGTGAAAGATGAAGGGCTTCAAACATGGCAACACTGTAATTGCGCGAGATGATAAGTCTTAGAACAGTTGCTGCTCGCCACCTGATGAAGAGTTGGCGAATTTATTGAAGCTTTTGTTTCATAGCCCTGATTCATTATTTTACCGAAGGTGGGTGTAGCGATACATACAAGTGATAGAAAACTCATACATATTATTTTTCTAAATTGATGTTGTCGTCACCTGGAATCGAACCCGGGACCAACCGTGTAACAGTCCAACGCGCTAACCATTACACCACAACGCCCACCTCGATATGTGATTCATAAATGCTCATAAGTGTACATATATTATTATACATGTAAATATTACCTCAAATTTCGTTAATGTACGCATATGACCATGTAGGGAAATGTAAGGACATGCTTGATCATACATGTAAATATTACCTCAATTTTCGTTAATTGAACATAATTGGTACAACATATAAGCATGTATGAATCACATATGAATCATGTGTGAAGCATGTGCGCTCATGTATGGATCCATATATGTCGATTTTTAACAGGGAAATAGAAATAAGCGAAAAAAAAAACTATTATTTTTTTACTTATTTTTTTTAAAGAGAAGCAATACTCTGGCAGTACTGCCTACACTCACAGAACTTCTGCTTTAAAAATATGTAGTTGTTTGGATTTTAATACAGTTTCTTTTTTTTAATGTAAATGTCAGTCATTTGTAGAATAAATTTAATTTTTACTAACCTAGTAGTTCATTTAAAAACACAAGCCACATCAAATGACTGTTTTATGATTTAACATTCATTTTTAACAGTCGGTTTTTGTTATTAAAAAAATATAAAAAATATATGTTTGTTTATTTTTTACTTACATATGTGGTTAATTTTTACTACAATTGTTAGTAATTTTTTGAACACTAAAAACAAATGACAAATGTTAGTTGAATTTAATGAAATGTAAGTCGTCCTTTCTTCAAGTGAAACTTCATTTGTTTTGACTACAATTTTTGACTATTATTAAAAAATTCCAAAATTTAAAATTTTTAAACTTTTACTTTTTATTTCATTTATTCCTTTAATATAAGCAAAATTATACAGATTTGGAATTCTGACTTCATCGGATATCATTAACACACTTTTGCTAGGAACCAAAGCTGACCCACGAATTTGGTAAAAATACAAAAACGTCTACTTTATTGAATTCATTTTAAAGATATTTTAAATTGCTTAATTTGCAGATATCGAATGCAATTTTTATTATCCAATAGTTGTTTTTAAAGAATAAAAATAAATTGGAAAAATGATAATTTGATTTTTATTTGGGTCAACTCCTTTCCATGACATTTGACAAAAATAGTTTATTTTGGCAAAAATTTAACAAAATATTAATGCTTTCATCAAAAAATATCACTTAAATTTATTAAAACTATAATTATCTTTACTTTTATGTAAAAAATCTTAAACACTTAGTGGCTTGCGGACAAAAAATACCCATGAAACTTTATTTTAATTATGACTGCAAGATTGTAAAACTCTTAAATGTATCAAACAAATTCTCAACTAATAAAGGGTCCGCCATCTAACGTTTTTTTTCAACTAGTGCTAATTTCGTGAATGGTAACACTTAGCTCATGTCTGATTTGACAGATAATTAGTTTTATCCTTCCGCTGAACGAATATGGTCCGTATGTCCGTTATCTTGTGAAAAAAGTGAAAGAAACTGGCATCCTCATCGATAAACCAAAGCGTGAAAAGCCAAAAACAGTGCGTACACCCTAGAATATTGCTGCTGTGGCAGAAAGTGTGCGTGAAGCGCCATCAACATCAATTCAACGTCGTTCTCAACAATTGAACATTTCGGAGACATCATTGAGACGAATTTTGCATAAAGACCTTGGTATGATGCCATACAAAGTCCAATTGGTTCAGGAGTTCAAAAAAAAAGTTATTTGGCGGACCTTTTATAAAAAATAAATATTTAGTTATTTTTTTTTTTTTAATTTTAATTTATTGAGTATTTTTTACTTAAAAATTTATTTATGTTATATCTTTTATTTACTAAACGGTTTTTTTTTTTGTTTTATTTTTCTTTTGTGCGTTTTTTTGGTATGGGGTTTTGAGCCGCAAGAAATTCGTTCTGGGGACGGATGTGGCCAAGGTGCTGCAGTTCATTTTTGTAATCTATGCTGCCATAGAAAATTGTTGACAGTTCGCGCGTTTTGCATATGAGGCACCATATTCAAATAATTGTTTTCTTGTTGAAACACCACCTCATAATAAGCTCTTTCTAATGCATGACCAATGCCTGATTAATTTTTAAAAGTTGTGATTTTGTCCTGCTGTGTTATTATAAATAAATAAGTTTGAATTCAATTAACAGTATATTTCGCAAAACCCAAAAAAATGTTTGTTTAAAAATTATAGATTTCTGATTTCAGAAAGGCAGATTTTTATTTGCATTAAAAAAACTCTAAATATGTTTATCAAGTGGAAATACAATTTTTGATCCATTTAATTTAAATTAAGCTTTATGAGTAAATTTTGACCCCCATCTAATAAGGGGTTAAATATTTTTTTAATAAAAGTAAATATATACCAATACCCACCGGGGTGACCCATGCACTTCTATACAAATGCTTATGGGCGATGAAGCCTGGATTGTCTCATAAAGTGAATAATTTTATTGTTGTTAAACTTATGATAAGTAACAAATTTTTTTTTGCAAAGTAGATCGAAGTAGATCTGTTACAATAACAACAACAATGCTGAACATTAGGGCTATAACTTTTTTACATTTTAAAAAAAGTAATATAACTTTGAGATTTGGAGATTTTAAAAAATCGTTTTTGTGTTTGAGGTTTTTATTCCAAAATGACCCGAACATTTATTTTTCGTAAATAACACAACATTCACAATAGCGTGGTGATAGTGCCACATATAGTTATAGCCCTAATGTCTTACTCTTTTCTGATATATTTTTTTTCTAACGGTAATTAAAATATATATTAGATGCATGTATAGCAATGCAGATTGACTGGCATGCTACAAGAGTTGCTCGACAACAGGAAGACAAGGCTGCACCTATCCGAGATATATTCGAGATGGTATATTCCAACTTGAAATCGCATTATCGACCACACGAATCAATTACAGTGGACGAACAGTTATTCGGATTTCGGGGTCGAACACGTTTCACTTAGTACATGCCTTCCAAAACCAGCTAAATATGGTATCAAAATCTGGTGGGCGTGTGATTCAAACACGTATTATCCACTTCAGGGCCAAATATACACCGGAAAAGTGAACAATGTAAGGGACACTAACCAAGGTGAGCGTGTTGTAAAGGATTTAGTTGGAATGTACAAAAACACTGCAAGAAATGTCACCATGGATAGTTTTTTTTACAACAATGCCGTTAGCTAAGGAGCTGGCCACTTGGAAGTTATCGGTTGTAGGCACAGTAAAAAAAACAAGAGATATGTTCCTAAAGAATTCAAGCCATCCCGAGACCGCGAAGTCACGTCAAATCTATTCGGTTTCGCCGAAAATGTTACATTGGTCTCCTATGTCCCAGCCAAAAAAAAACGGTTGTTTTGTTGTCCACGATGCACAAGGACAAAACTATTTCTGGTCCACAAAATAAACCAGAAATAATTATATATTACAACAAGACTAAGGGTGGTGTGGACACCATGGACAAAGTGTTTTCACAGTATTCCACAAAACGAGCAACGTTCCGCTGGCCACTACCATAGTTTTTCAATATTTTGGATACGGCACCTTCATTTATAATATATAAGGAAAATATTGGAGAAAAGTGTGTAAAGCAATCGCAGCGAAAGCAGTTCCTTGAGAGCCTTGGTGAAGACCATTGGATGATTTTCAATCAGATCAGCCATCGAATGCATTTTAGGTAAACAAATTTAAAAATCAAAAGAATTGATAACAAAGCTTTACTTTTCAGGTGAACCAGTTACGGCTACGGACCAGGATGATGATTTTGAAGCCGATGAAACTCCGGAAAGGGATGCAACTGGTCGCATCAAAATAAAAGGCAAATGATATATGTGCTACTCTTCTAAACAAAGAAGAAATACACGACAAGAAGCCCATTTGTGTAAGAAGCCCATTTGTGCAGAGCACAGCGTCAGTCAAACTAAATGTGAAAAATGCCACTAGTGCTAATTAACATAATTAAATAAAAAAATATTATAATTACTAATGTGAATAAATTACAAATGAAATAACTGTTATAAAATTCTTCTGTATGTTCAATTTTCTTGTATTTTATTAAAGGGTCACCCGGGTGGGTATTGGAAATCCACGAAGTAAAATTGACAAAAATTAGAAAAATCTTTTAAAAAAATAAAAACGTTAAAATGTTTTTTGCAAAATTCAAAAGAACTCAACATTTTGTTCAGTGAGTAGAAATTTCCCCTAAATCGAAGAAAAATTAACAAAGTTATTAAAGAAATAAACCGAAATGGTCACCCGGGTGGGTATTGGTAAAGCGAAGATTAAAACTTTTTTAAAAATATATATTAATTATAAATTACTTTCCTATGTCGAACACAAATTCCTATAGACGATAACTCAGAAGCATGCAGGAGTGCTACATAGGGATTTGGTAAAACGGTACAGAAGAATTATTATTAATTAATATATATTTTTTCAAAATATTAGAAAACCAGTTTTTAGCACGTTGACTGCCAACTACGAGATAACTCGTAGATTGCGTTCCCTTTTAGGGTGCCAACTACGAGTTATCTCGTACTCACTAAACCTGCCATTTTTGTGTAGCTACGAATAAAACCGTATTATATCAGTGCTAGTATCGATTAATGGCTTCTGGGAAAAGAACAAAAAGTCAATGTTGGCTTGCGTGAACTAAACATTTAATTAAAACAAAAAAAACAAAACTGTAATGGAAAAATTCATTCAATATAATGGAAAAATTAACTCAAATACAAGAAATAAAGTAATATTTTATTGTTTGTGGAAGTTCTTTAAACAATTTTTCACACAAAGGGCTGGCTTCTCTTCACAGGCTGGACAGACGTAACGCGTTTCTCGGCGTTTTTTGTTTGGGTACGTACGAATTAACTCGTAGTTGGCTTCTGCGTAACGATTTCTGTTACAGAAACCAACTACGAGATAATTCGTAGGTCCTTTTTCTCCTAAAAAAAACATAATTTTTGCTTTTTGATGATACCTATGATCTAGAAATAGAGATTTTAGTAATATAATGTGAAAAAATCAAATTGTCATTTTTGGCCAGTTTTCTGAAAATTGCCGTGGCACACAGTGGTCCAAATGCTTAACCTAGCCGGAAGAAAGTCATAACTCGCTTTTGAAAAGCCGCATTGACATGAAACTTTGCACGTTCATAGATTTTATCAATAAAAATACTCACTAAAAAAATGGGCGCAATCGGTGAAATGGGCGTGGCAAATTTTTTGTTAAAAAATAAAAACAAATAATATACCTGTATTTTGTAAAACATTATTTATTTATTTATCTAAAATTTCGAATTTTATCACAAATTGTAATCTACATTAATAGGAGCTATAGAAAGAAATAATGTTTTCAATTTAATAAAATAGGAATATGTATATACATATATAATCCAAATATTCAAAATGTTAAAGGCAAGTCAAAGACACCTGAAAATTATTCAAAAAACAACGGCCTGTGGTGAACAAACACAACAAATCGAAAAAGACAATATGTTTTCTTTAATCTGATTCAATTTTAGAATCGAGGAACGACTCTGGTAGAGAAGCATCTGAAAGTAACGCAATAACTTCTTCGCCCAAAGGCTCTGTACTGCGAGAATGCATAGAAGCCTTTGTTGAAAAAGAAGAAATAAGAGGATCTGAAGACAAGAGCAGATAGTGAAAAAGATCATGCATTGTTTTTTCGCGGGACATTTTTCGGGTGTGACTTTCTCGTATATTTCGGAAGTCTTTGTTTCGAGATTCCAATGCTTCTTCCGACAACATTCCTATAGGAAGTGCTACATATTGGATAATATCTGCACCATGAATGAGGACTTTGTGAACATTTGGATAGCATTCCCTTTTTGCAGCCAAAAGTTTATGGTATGAAGGGTAGATATCAGCGTTATGGCTTTTAGCTCCTGCACGCAAAAGACTATAAGTGTGTCTTGTGTATCCACCATCGATATACAAAACTAGCGCCTCCTCATTTGTGTATGGTATTGCTACTTTTGGAGAAAAGCTCAATTTTTTTTTTCATTTTTGCTGCTCTTGTCGGAGAAGAGTCTACGGTTTTGACAATGCCCGCAGCATTTCTTTTTCCAGACCTATAGAGACTTGTTCCAGCAGCAAATGTCAGTTCTTTTGGGGACCAAGTCTCCAATAAAGGTGCAACGTTCTTTCGCTTTGCTCTCTCACTTTTATCTGAGAACTCTTTAGAATTTCTGCCATAGTTTGATGTCGACGGCCGATCCAGTAATCCGTCATCCTGAGGTGCTGAAGAAGACTTAATTGGAATTACAAAATTCCGATCTAACTATGTTTATTTGTAGTCTCGAAAACTAGCTTTGTTCGATTGGCTTGAGCCCACTTCTTAGCCAGAAACCATACAAACATTCGAGCAGATTGTTTCACTTGTTTGCAATAGCTATCCGTTTCATTATTCTGAAGCCCGATCTTATCAAAAACATATGATACAACAGCACTAAGTTTCTTATTTTGTTGTTTTTCACTATACCAAACATCAAATAGTTCCCTCTTAGTAATGGACATTTTAAACTGTAAACCAAATAAAAAGCATTTAGGCAAAAACTGGCAGCTAAATTTGAAAACATTGACAAGCTACCATTATACAGATTACAAAACCACAAATAATAGAATTAAAGTCTTATAAATTCCCATTTAAAACTCTAGTTGAATTTGGACATTGAACAAAATGTTAACATATAAGACACACACGTACAAAACTGCATTTTTTTCTAAACAAAACATTTTATTTGAAATATAAAAATAGTAAAATTTGTTCCTACCTTTGTTAAATTAATTTCAGCAAAAAAATAATTTAAAAACTTTTTTCTTATTTTTTCACGACAACTTTAATTTTGGTACTAAATATCAACTGAGCTATAATAGAAAAACAAAACAGCAATTACGTGTGTTTAAAACAAGAAAGCAAACCTGAAACAGAAGTTAAATAAATAAAAAATGTACCGTTATGCACTGTGGGCACTTGTCAACTTATTATCAAACAAAATATTTAGTTTCGAAATAGTAAAAAAAATTACTTTCTTACGGCTAGATGGAGAATTTGGACCACTGTGTGGCAGTCAACGTGTTAAAAACACGGATTTTGAATAAAAAAGGAAATTTTCCGTCAAGAAGTGAATTATTTTGAGAACCAGTAAGACCACGATTTAAGTACCTTTAAAATGATGTATGTATGACTCTTGTAGCTTAAACCGTTAAAAAGATATTTATTTATTCAGTCTACTGATTTATATCTTACAGACTATTTGTTAATTAAATGTAGTAACTAAATAAAATGTTAATTGTGAAAGGCGTGGTAGAGAAAAATAAAAAAAAAAATAAAAATCATAACTACATTGTGAATTTTCAATTTTTCTGAATCAGACTGCGCAGTTTCTGGTATTGAACTTTCGTCAGTGACCCTGTTTTTTTTTTGAATAATGTAATAGTTGTTATGTTTTTTATTTGTTCGATTGCGTCTATATGAAATTTTCTGTGCAATCATTGACCGTGGTATAGATAAACTGATTTCTAATGCCACATTTCTTTATTTTTTAAATAACAAAAAACGACTGTAAAAATTAATGTAAAATCATAAAACAGTCATTTGATGTGGTTTGTTTTTTAAAAAAACTACATGGTTAGTAAAAAATTAAATTTGTTCTACGAATGACTGACATTTACATTAAAAATAAAGAAACTGCATTACAGCCCAAACAACTACACATTTTTAAAAGCAGAAGTTCCCTGATTGCATAATTAGTTCTATGAAAATCGTAAAAAAATTGCGTTCAACATGTAATTCTCAAGGAAAAAGATATATTTTCACCAAATCCGATAGCTCTTTGCATCTAATCTGATTAGAAAGTACATTATATATCAAAGTTATAGAAAATGGAGATCTACGATAACTTAAAGATTGTAGATCGAAATATTTACATCTAATATCTGGCATATCTTCAGACCATTTCCATATCCTGAATTTCCAATATGAACAATTATGTGCAACTACTTTTCCAAAACTTTTTTATGTAAATCTTTTCTTTTTTTTTGGATTTTATCATATCAATTAAAAAACTTGTTTTTTAAAATACAGCGCTTTAAACCGCTGATTTTAGAAACCATATATTTTACCTTTAAAAATTTATTTTGTTGCATCTTTTATTTAAATCAGTGGCTTTGAAATGCTGAATGAATCACTGTTAAAAAGATATGAACGATTAAATACGGCTGTTTTTGGTAAATTTTCGATTGTTTTTCATATTTTAAAACGCAATATTTCCACAACCGTTAGAGCTTACAAAATTTGTACGATGACAATATATATATGACACTTATCTTCTATACTAAAATTAGTTAAAATTGAAGCGGGTATAGATCGAAAATTGGATATTTTTGATGATTTTTTATAGACTGAGTCTAAAGTAACATTTAAGAATTATATAACTTTATTTTTATTTTGGTAAATTGTCCATAAAAAAATTTCTTAAATGAAGAGACGGAGGAGATTAGAAAAATAAACAAAAAATTTAAAAATGGAATATTTGTGTTGTTAGTGTTGTCACTTCTGAGTATAATATACAATAACAGAAACAGCTAATAGGAAATAAAACTGCAATTTAGCTGCATTACATTCGAGGCTATACTTGGGTGTGACCGCTAAACGGTCATGACTTGGTATTGTTACGTTTGTAATGTAAGAAGAGCGCAGGTTTGATTCTTACAGCAGCAGGTTGTTGAAAAATTTATCATATAGAGACAATCTGACAATTATAAGACACAAATAATACAATTAAATGTCCATAAAAAGAGGCAGAAACTAGTCTAGTCCGATTTAAAAAGTAATACTGTTTATAATTTTTAGAGAAAAACGTTTATTCGTTTTCTTAACCTCAATATTTCTGAAATGAAAAAATTATCTTTAAAAGAAATTTCTTATTACTAATTTGATTTATTCGTTTTAATTTGTAGATATTCTGCTAAAATAAAAAACCACTGAATCAGTTTTTTCATAAAAAAATACAAGGAAGAATATTTATATTAGTCTTAAATTTATAGATTTTTTTTTAAATTACGAATTTTAAATTGCTTTACAGCAGTTTTTATTAAAAATTTTTTATCTTGCCTCTATTTTTTCCTATTCTTTCTTCTTTTTTACTTTTTTCGATTTCTGTTTGAAACCGCGAATGAATGGAGCAAATAAAAGACTAAATTTTACCCCTTTACACACCTCAATTACATAAATAAATAAAGTCAGCTCTTACGATTTATTGCTTGCCACAACAATTTAGCCGATCAAAAAAAAAAAGTAATATTTGCCTTTTTTTATTTGTCTTTTTAATATCCCTTGTTCAAGTCTTTCAGAGTATAAACGAACATGTTGGTTTATGTAGTTTGTAGATGCAGATATTGTTTAGCTTGTATATGGGTTAATGTTTATGGTTAGTAAATCTTATAATTCATACTAACTTTGTGTTTAGATTACAAGATTTTTAACATAAAAAATATATATTATGTTAGTATTTTAACTTGTAAATATAACATTATGATCTATATACTTTTTTACTACAAATAAATCTACATACATGTATTTATGGTTAAATTATATTTATTTTTGGGGCTAAAATAATATAATCATTTTGCAGATAGCTTATAAAGTAGAATTAACCTGGGAATATTAAATATTTGAATAATATATTGTTTTAAAATAAGTACATTAATATTAACGTACATACTACACCCAGAAAACAGATTTGGTGTTGGCAACCGAATTTGTTGCCAATCGAATGATTTGGTTTTGGTAAACGAATGTTTCAGTTGGGACCACAGAATTTTTGTTGAGGCAACCGAAATTTGACAAATTAATCGATAAATTTACGGCTCTCACAACTAATATATTCGGTTACCACAACTGAATCATTAGATTGGTGACAAATTCGGTTGTCAACACCGAATTTAAATTTTTATTTTTCTGGGTGTATCTATATATATATAAAACTCATTTACTGTTTGTTTCTTTGTTTATTTGTTCTCTATACAAATTGGCATTAACAATCCTCGGATATCAACTTAAATCGTAGTATTGTTTTTATCAACCACTACCACTTTACAAAAAATGTAAAATTAAAATTTTTTCCCCTATTTTAACTTTTTTCGTTTTTTCGAATACAAACTTCTAAGAAAGTTTTAACGGATTTCTTTGAAATTACTTACATATATTTTACGTTTCCCGAGGAAGGCCTTAGTAAAAGTTTCATTACAATAGCCCACTTCAATGCCGACTTTTGATCAAAAACGTCAAAATCAAGCTATGTGTGGAATTCACTATCTATCTATAGTGGAATTCAGTATCTATCTATATCAGTGGTGCCCAAGGCCTATGCGCTTGGTGCTCATTTGTTTTTGTAAAAACACTTAGCTATAGGCTGTGTGTTTTAATACACATATAGAGCGCTCAGCACTAGCAATACGAAATACACAAACAACTTTGTCTTATTAGTTTTTTTGTCGTTCTTTACTGTATACACGCAAGTGCAAAGCAACAACACTTTCGTATGCTTTGCTGGTAAACATTGAAATATTTTTTTCTGTTTTCTTTGTATGTATTGGGTTTTACAACAAAAAATATTGAACAAAAATTATTTTTTCTTTAAATGTATTGGTGTTTGCTCTTCCATAAGGAACTTTTGGGCACTCCTGATCTATATATATAAAACTCATTCTCTGTTTGTTTGTTTGTTCTCTACACAAATTTGCAATTCTCAACGAATTTTTCTCAAATTTTGGCATGAATTATCCTCGGACCTCAACTTAGATCGTAGTATATATAATGGTGGTTTTTGCTCTTTTTTAAAAAAAGGACAAAAAAAATCCTTTCCTTGAAGAGTAATAGGGGGTAACATATTCCACAAAAATTTTCTCCGTGTCATTTTACATAAATTTGCTAAACACACCATCTACTTTAAACGTAAGCTTTACACGATTTTCTATGCCGATTGACAATACAAAATCTGCATTTGGGGGAAACTTTACCTCCCCTAAAATAAAACCCGGATGTTAACTTTCAAAAGTTTCTCTTTTATCAAAATTTATAGGTCGGACCTTGTAATTTTGGAAAAAAATTGATTTTGTTGAACAGTGTAATTACTCAATAACCACCAAATTAATGCTATGCTTACATAATCATAAAAAGTGCAAATTGTTAAATATCAACGAAAATATTTATTCATTATTATTTATTCATTAAACACATGAAACTTTCATAACGATTAGGCTAGGATTAATGAAAAAAATTTCATGTACTTTATGACATTTTCATTGGGTAAATGAAACCATTCATTAAAATTGATTTAATGAAACACCTTTCATTGACTAAATGAAACGTTTCTTTGGGTACTTTTTTGTGAAAAAATTCATTGGATTAATGAAGGAGTTCATTAATACTACGCACAAATATCTATCAGTGTACCAATAATTGTATAGGATTAATATAATAGGATTGCTTTATTAGTTCCTGTTTCTTTGTAATTCCAAGTACACTATTTTTGCTTTATTAATCGATTATAACTTATTGCTAGTGAAATAACGTCCTATCAAATTCATTTTGATGGTTTTGCTTGAATTTCAACCAATATTTTTTCTGGGTGTTGATAAACAAATTTTATATAACCACTTCATTAAAAAATTTCCCTTAAAATATTGTTTTCTTTTTGACAATAGTTTACTGATTAAAATCATAATTATTTTTTAATCCCTCTCAGGACACAAAACAATGCGCACAACTATTTGAATAGAAAAAAAGGATATTTTGGTTAAAAAACATTTTTTGTGGTCAGTTTTATTTAATTGTAGTTAAAAAGGATATTTTATTAGTTCAGATGAATGATTATTATCACATTATTTTTTTCTGTTTTTTTTTTTTTAATTGCTAGGCAACCGAATTTTTTATAGAATAAAATCATTAGTAAAGCAAATTCGAAATTTAAAATATTTAATGGAAATAAGTATCATTCCAAATTAGGAGTCTGAACTCCTACTATAAGTGGAAACTTCCATTGAAAGTTTAGTTTTTATAGAAATTACTTTTTTTTTACAAACTGCCCGGACAATGTAGGAAAAAAATAAAGAAAAAATTATCAGTGGGAAGTATTCAAATTATTCTGCGGAAAAAAAATGATTTTGTTGAACTTGTCTTTAGAAAGCCGCAGATTCAGAGACATTTTTTCTGTAGAATAAGTTTTTGAATTAATTTTTTCCGATCCCGATTTTCCGATCCCAATCATAAAAATAATAATAATTAATTGTGTTCGACCGAGTATTCGACTTCGTCTTCGCAGTTCAGCCAAAAAGTGTTTGCACTCGAAGTTAAAGAAATTATTTTGAAAATGTACGCAATTTCTTCCAATACACGGTATTCGGCCAAGTTCGTCCAAAATATGGCCGAAAGCCGAACTTGGCCGAACTCCGTGTATTGGAAGAAATTGCGTACATTTTCAAAATAATTTCTTTAACTTCGAGTGCAAACACAAGATATTGTATTAAATTCGTTACATATTTTATTAAAATATACAAAGTTGAAGCATTTCCATTGTTTTCAAAAGACAACATGAAAATAATTCTACACTTTTTTTCATATATTTAACCCTTAAATGCATAATGTAACATATATGGTACATGCATTTAATCTTACGACAATCCCTCTAATTAAACTAAATAGTGATACCTGTACTTTTAAATTGTTCAAAGCAATATTACTCTTCATAAAAATTCCGCTTTAGCTCATTTACAATTTGTTTTAATTGTCAGTAAGCTGCCGAAATGGGAGTATGCACTTTTTGCACAAAATTTCAAAACTGAACTTCAAAAGTGAAAAAAATTGTGGTTCCATACGTAGATCTCTCCAATAGCTGTTAAATACATCTGGACCATCAAGATTTAAGACTATTTTTCGTCAGAAAAAAGTCACCTTTAAAAGAAATTTATATTTAAACCTAAATCCTACCAACAGCAGCGAATATTGAATTACCTTTCTCCAGTTGGTTTAAAAAGTCGTTTTAACGAATTCAAGTCCAGCAGTTTTGTGGCGGGGTAATAACTTTGGCACATACAAAAGATTTTGGAGAGTAATCCTCCGGGAATCCTCTAACATCCTACTTGTGTTTGATTTGGACTCAGTTACCTTACATTCGTCGATTATCTTAATAAAACTCTTCGTTGAGCTGCTGTCACAGTTGATTATTTTGTGGTTATTTTACGCCGCTCCCGACCAGAAAGTTTTTTTTTTTCTGGCTGCCTATTTTATTTTTACCACAATAACTCGGATTATTTGAAAAATTTGTGGCAACCACATATAAACGGGTTATTTTTCTAGGAATTTACGAAAACTTTAGCCACTTTTTAAATATTCTGAGAGTTTCGTTTTTTTTAAATCACTTGTATATGAAAACGCGACATTATATTGCAAATTAATTAAAATCGCATAAAAAAGAAAAACAATACTTTTTTTTTGTATTTGGTACCGTTATATGTAACCATAGTTGTTTAATTATGTATCTACAAGCGTACTTTAGGTAGAATGCAACAAGGGATATACTGTGTGTTTATTACTGATATGGGGTTTTTGTTGCTTCTTTTTTAGTACGGTCATTTCTTTTGAACATGGAATCTACGTGAGGTCACGTATATTCTTTTGTATGATAAGAAATGCAGCCTGTAGATAAAAGACCACATATAAGCAGGCATTTAGCTTGTAAGATATTTAGTTTTATTTAAGTATATAAGAATTTAAAATTTGTAAATAAAGAGTTGTTACGATCAAACCACTAACGCACAAGGTTGTGTTTCATTTCCCGCATCGTGTTGAAGATACACAGTCAACAATAGTTATGAAACACTAACAAACTATTATTGCACAATCTTTCTCTTCAATCGATTAAGTAATCTTTTAAATTTTACACAATAAGAGATCAGTTATCGCACTCTTAAAGACAGTTATAAGTTTCAAAAAATGTTTGTAATAAGAGAAAAAATAGAAACAATTATTTGTAATTATAGTTATGCAACGCAGTGTACATATGGTATACATAGGGCATGATTTCAAATAAAATTTAAATCGCTTAATTCAATCATGAGTAAAAACTTTTGCATAAAATAATATTTTATTTTATATAAACTTATAAGTTTTTGTCTGTTAGTTTATTTAAGCGTATAAATTTAGATATAAAATTATATTAATAAAAATATTTAATATGATGTCATATATACTTAGGTCTTATCGCATCAATACACTCTTTCAATTGTATATCTCGTTTTGTGTATAATTATATATGAGGGCTTTTGACAAAACTATTTAAGTCGACTTAGAAAATGTATCCCAATTTTTGTCTTTTGAACACCCATGTTGATTAATTTCTGATGCTTAAATTTCTACCTTGAAAAAAAAGAACTTTTTTCGTTTGTAGTGCTAGTAGTTTTTAACTTAGTTTTAGATTTTTTGAATGTAAAAAGCTAAATTATGTTTGAACGTCTTTTCCATGTTTATTATTCAATGTTGTAAGTTACTAAATTCCATAAAATATTCACAAGTTTTTTTGAAGTTTTTTCTCAAACAACTTATTTTTTTTAAGGTAATTTCAAGCGAATTTTATTGATAAGATAAAATTTCTAAATGGAAAGTAATTTGCAAGAAATTATAAAGCCGTAAACATTTTGCAAGTAACTAAGGTCTAAAGGCTTAATAACGTTTAAGCAAAACCCGTATTTGACGGTAACTATTTCCGCAAATATTTCGGATTTTAATGAAGTTTTAAAATCAAGAAATGGATACAACTTTAGCTTATTTTGTATATGTTAGTATCAGTTCAGACATAAATATATACCACTATATAAAACCGGATTGAATTGTTTCTCGTCATTATTCGGATGTAATTTAATATGTGTTGTCAAATTAAATCTAAACAAATTCGAACTTACATAATTATATGGGTCTATAAAACTATATTAAGACTCATATTCAATTTCCTATGATTATATAAAAGATCATATAATTTTTTTTTTTTTAATTGGGATTATATATGATTTCATCACAAAATTGTATCAGACAATGATTAAAACTATCATGTACTGTGAGCGTCAACAGAAAGTGTACAAGTTATTTGGTTTTATTTACAACTTTATTTCAGTGTTTCAAAATAATATTTTATTTCATATGTTCTGTTTTTTTTTTTTTTTTTAATTAAATTTTCTTTATTATTGATTAAAAAAAAATACTAGCAAAAAACTATTTAATAAAAACTAAAAACACTTCAAATTAATAGCGTCAAAATAAAGTGTACAGTAAAAAATACCTTAAGAAAGATACAAACAGGAACATGATTTAGTATTTAGTTTGCTTTCCTTTTGCTTTTATAACAGCTTGGATTCTTCTGGGTATCGAATTCACTAGGTTTCCACTTACCAGCAGCGAAATTTTTTGCCATTCCTCCGTCAACACTGATTTGAGGGATTCTTTGCAAGTAGTTGTTCTCTTCCTTATCTGCTGGTCAAGATGCTCCCACAAATGTTCGATGAGGTTGAGATCCGTTGACTGGGGGGATGATCCAGTTGTTTTGGTGTGCGATAAAGCAGCTATTCATTTACAATTGTTGCAGTGTGGTTCGGATCATTATCTTGTTTTAAGGCCCTAGCTCGATCCAAGCCCAACTTTTTGCCGCTGGGAAGCAAATTATCTTTTAAAATATTAAGGTAATCTATTTTATTCATGTCGCTTTCAATGAAAACCATTTTCCCCACTCCACCCGCAGCCATACATACCCACATCATCATGCTTTACAGTAGATACTTAATTTTGTTCGGCAAATTTGCTTTCATCACTAAAATTTGCTTTCACCACAGAATGTGATCTTTTTACTTTGATACTTCTGAGCAAAATCCAGACGCCGCTTTTGATTGATGTTTCATATAAACGGCTTTTTCCTTGGAGCTCGTCGTACTCGACTAATTGCAAGTAGTACTCGACTAATTGTACTGGCACTTAAGTTGACACCTGTTGCTTCTGAAATATTTTCGGATATTATAACAACACTTTTAGTTGGATTTTACTTTACATTTCGTACAATGGATCGTATTTCAGTCTCATTAAGTCTTTTTGGTCAAACAGACAAACAAGGGGCGATTTTCTATTTTTTTGAACTTTTTGTACTTATCAATAATTTTGCTTACCGTGTTGTGGGACATACTAAATTAGATAAAACTATACATTTACATCTTCATATCTGTTTTCTTAAACGGTGATTCCAAATTATATATTTCATTCGATTTAAGTAGATGCAATTAAATCTCAAAATATCTTATTCAATGCACAAAAAATTACTGATATTTTTGGATCTAATTAGATACAACTAGATCTATATAAATCACATGGGATATTTAAGTATGTATCAGGATCTTAAATTACATATTGTTGGATACCCCAATTTTGATATAATTTAATCCACTAATATGTATGACGGATATAATTGGATATTACCGGATAATATCGGATATTCCAGTTTTGGGAATAACCTGGATAAGATTTAATATCGATCTATATAAAATGAGACATTATTTTATATTTGAGATATAGTTTTTATTTCATCGGGTACTGTAGTATACAATCAAAACTTTCGTTTAAAAATAATAATTGTAAAATTAAAATAATTGAAGGGCCTTTTGTAAAAACTTCATAAGCAACATTTACTTTTTTAAGGTTTTCCACGGTTTTCTAGGCATCCATTGATTAGTGTTTGATAACCGTCTTGCTTAAACTCTTATTGCAAATAGAGTATAAACATCCCGCAAAAGTCACAATGGTTGCACTTTTTTAACCTTTCAAAGGCTAAAACAAACTACAAAAAAAAATTGAGACTTGTCAAGTTTTTTCAATAAGCTCTTCAATTGAAAAGATAATATTTAAAATAGTTTTAAAGAATATTTTAAATAAATTCTATCAAATTTTAATATAATTGCAGAAAAAAAAAATATTTTACTAATCGATTAGTTTTTTAATTGTATTCGGTCAAACCTTAAAAATTATTTTCTCGGTTTATCGGTTAAAAATCACAAATAATTGAATACAGTTTCTTCTAAAAAAAAGTGGGATATTAAATGCACACATACACTTTAAAATATTTTCTGGTAAAATGTCTGCCGTTTCATAAACATTTTCAATAAATGAAAATAAAAATTATTCAAGTTTGAGGGTATTGTCCAAACAAATAATCTATAGAGTTTTTTGTTTTCAAATTTAATATTTGACCCTTTCAGGAATGTGTTGATAGATATATTTCGGGAATTTTCTAGGTTCCCATCATCAGAACACGTTTTGAAAGCGGTAATAATCACATGCCAAACATCAAACATTCATGTAAACTAGTTAACTCACTACATGAGAACTAATATATGAGCTTGAAGTTAAAGATTATAACCATTGATCAAAAAATAAATTGAAAACTTGTTTGTTATGTGCAAGGTCCGCCTCTGGTGGATATTCAATACACGGTTTTTGTTTTCTCCTCCTTTTTACTTTTTGTTTCGTTTATAAACAAAACAGGGCAAATAAACTAGACCGTACTTTGTAAAAAAATGGTTTTTATTGAAAGCGACATGAATGAAATAGATTACCTTAATATTTTAAAAGATAATTTGCTTCCCAGCGGCAAAAAATTGGGCTTGGATCGAGCTTGGGTCTTAAAACAAGATAATGATCCGAAGCACACGGCAACAACCCAGTCATCGGATCGCAACCTCATCGAACATTTGTGGGAGCATCTTGACCAGCAGATAAGGAAGAGAACAATTACTTGCAAAGAATCCCTCAAATCAGTGTTGACGGAGGAATGGCAAAAAATTTCGCTGCTGGTAACTGGAAACCTAGTGAATTCCATGCCCAGAAGACTCCAAGCTGTTATAAAAGCAAAAGGAAAGCAAACTAAATACTAAATCATGTTCCTGTTTGTACCTTTCTTAAGGTATTTTTTACCGTACACTTAATTTTGACGCGATTAATTTGAAGTGTTTTTAGTTTTTATTAAATAGCTTTTTGCTAGTATTTTTTTTAATCAATAAAAAAGAAAATTTAATTAAAAAAAAAAAAAAACAAAACATAGGAAATAAAATATTATTTAGAAACACTGAAATAAAGTTGTAAATAAAACCAAATAACTCACAGTACATGATAGTTTTAATTATTGTCTGATACAAGTGTGATATAATTTTTATTAAAAAATAATAATATGTTTTTTCGAACTTTAATTGTGAAATGAAAATTCTTTATTAGAATATTGTCCTAACAAATAATATAATAAAGAAATATAGAGTATGGCCTCGAACTTGAACAATTTTCATTTTTATTGCACAATTGAAGCTCGAAAAAACATAATTTTTATTTTTTAATAAAAATTATATCAAACTTTTATTTTCAATAAATTTTAAAAATTTTTATGTTTTTGTGGGGTTTTTAAAAAATCGACTATTGATACAAGTTTATTTTGGTGTTTAAGTCATTATGTTGTGTCTAAGAAAATTCCGAATAGATATATATTGGATTTGTGTGGACTGTACTTTTAAATAAAATTTAAATTTGGTAATTCTGATTACTCCGCGAAGTAAAATATATAATGCTTTTCAAATACTCTACAAGAACAAAAAATCTATCAACGACGACCTTCTCAAAGCCGTTATTTAACATATTTTGATTTTATTTCTAACAGATGAAACTAGAAATAACAGATATTTTATTATTACAACTCCTTATGATGCAAATTTTAAATACCCACCTTAAAATGCAGATGTAGTATAAAATTTAAGTTCAAAGCCATACAAATAAATCTTTTGAATTTTGAGTAGCAACTATAGCAAAAACCTTGAATAACAATTTAAAATACATATTTTAAAAGAAATAATTGCAGAAGGAACATAAATTTTAATTTTGATAAGATTTCTGAACATTTTTAATTTTGTTGCTTTTTTTTGCACAGCCTTTTGTTAGGATCATCCATATTTTTGTTTGAAATTTGCCTCATATTTGTGTTAATCTGTTTTGTAAATACTTCCTATATACTTCATTCATTATTGATTTTCTATAGTTTAATGCAATTTTTACATAACTATGGAGTATATTTCATCCGATGAATATTTGGCCATTCAAAATATTTTTTTGTTCATTTTCATCTTAGATAGGTTTCACCAAAATGTCTGTTTCTGATTTCCCTAAAAAGTGGACATCTTGCCATAAAATGTGGTAAGATTTCGTCTTCAACTGTGTTCACTTCATAACTAATAGGGTACGCGCGAGACAAAAAACACAACGATACGCTTTGATTACACTGTCCAACAAATTAAGACTTTTTGAATGGAACAGAATAGCGACCCCATAATTCTGAAAGGGTATGTTGAGTAGATCATTTTTGTAGAACAAACTTATGGTCCAGCACGTCTGAGTTTTTTTTTACAGTGGGTCAAAGTTTTCATTTATTGGTCGAAGAGAGCATTATACTATATGAAAGAAATGCTGTAAGTTAATGTCTGAGAGAATTCTTATGGTCAGAGTTGTATTGTGGAATTGTATGAGGATTATTTTTGTGGAAGATCTTAACCCTCTAACTGGTCTCTTTATGGGTCAATTTGACCCAAAAAATATCCTTTAAAAAAGGACATTTAAGGATTAAAATATTCTCCGAAAATGTTTGCCAGAAAATTTCAGTGGGGGTCACCAAAGACACCAATGTTGTAAATAAAGGTCTTTACGATTAATTGGCAAAATTATACACCAACATATACAAAACAGGTAAAAACGGCGTCAAGTTCGGCCGGGCCAAACACTGAGTTCTCGCGTCTAGTCAGCTGTGACTTGCAAATCGGGTGTGATATTTATTAAAATTAATAATAAAAAATAAAAGAAAAAATTCAAGCATAATTGAGCTACTAAGCAGTACATATCTGGTGTGATTTTTACTAAAATTAATATAAAAAAAAAAAAATTAAAGCTTAAATAAGCATGGCGGATTCTGTTTGCAAATTAAGAGATTGGTTTTGTTTTATTTGTGGACATTTTACGCACCATCAAAGAAGAAGTAAGATATTCCCTACAATTGAAGAACCATATTTTCTTTTCTTTGGAATACGATTTTTATCTGAAGCTTGGATACCAAAAACCGTATGTACTACTTGCGAAAGTGGTCTTTTGACCTGGTACAAAGGCGGTACTAAGGCGCTGCCATTTTCTGCGCCTATTACATGGATTGAACCTGAAGATCACAAATCAGATACATGCTATTTCTGCGTAAATTACAAATTTGGTAGAAGCCAAAGGCACTACGCGATAATGACATACGAAGCAACAAATAATGTCATTTTACCAGAAGTGCGCTGTGAAGGTGTTCCGGTGCCTCAACCGCCTACACATACATTTTCGGCCAATATGACATTCGCCAATACAGAAATAACATCGGCGGTTGAAAACATATCAGATATAAGTTACTTGCCTCTTGATGGTTTAAACATATGTCCTAATTTGATAGACCAAGCTTATTTTGAAGATCTTGTAAGAGATTTAGGACTAACAAAAGAGAAAGCTGAAATATTATGTTCCAGATTGAAAAACAGGAATTTGATAAAAGCCGATGTAAAAGTTACATTTCCAAGAAAAAGACACGCCGATCTGGAAAGTTATTTTAAAAAATCAGAAGAACTTGTATACTGTTGCAGTATTGAAGAGGTTCTAAAATATCTAAAGCTTCCACTGGACTCTTCCGCTTGGCGACTATTTATAGATAGTTCAAAACACAGCTTAAAAGCAGTTTTACTGCACAATGGAAATCAGCATCCATCAATACCGGTTGCGTATTCCACAAAAAAGGAGGAAACATACGCAAATATTTCAAATCTCTTAAATAAAATTGAATATTATAAATATAAATGGGAAGTATGCCCAGACTTCAAAATGATTGCAATATTGACTGGAATGCAAACAGGATACACAAAATATATGTGCTTTCTTTGTAAATGGGATTCACGTGCTACCAGCAGCCATTATCATATTAAATATTTCGAAGAACGTAAAGAAAATATTATTGGTGACTTAAATGTAATCCATGAATCCCTTGTCCCAAAAGATAAGGTCATACTTCCACCGCTGCATATTAAGTTGGGCGTGGTGAAAAATTTTATTAAAAGCTTAAATACACAAGGAAATGCTTTCAAACGCATTCAAACGATTTTCCCCAGATTATCTGCAGCAAAATTAAAAGAAGGTAAAATACGGTTTTAAGAAATAATTTATTTCATTTAATGTAAATTACTTTTTCTAGGAATGCTCGTTGGACCCGATATAAGAAAATTATTACAAGATGAAGAATTTTATGGTCATCTGTCGGATATGCAAAAGACAGCATTTGACTTTATGCAGCTGGTTATATCAGAATTCCTTGGAAACTCAAAAGCACAAAACTATGCAGAAAATATTGAAAGCATGCTAATCGGTTTTAACAATATTGGCGTTAAGATGTCACTAAAGCTGCATTTTCTGCACTCTCATCTCAATTTTTTTAAAGAAAACCTTGGAGCGGTTTCAGATGAACATGGTGAAAGGTTTCATCAGGATATAAAGGTATTGGAAGAAAGATTCAAAGGGAAATCCCAAAGTGTAATGCTTGCTGAATACGTATGGAGCTTGTACAGAAACCTTGACCCATCGGAACATTCACGTCAAGCTAAATACAGGAAAGCATATTAAGTTTAATCTTTAATCCATTGTCATACTACTGCTATTTCCCAATTCCCTTTTACTCGAAAATTTGAAGCAAAAAAAATAAATATGTACATACTATAATAAACCACTATTAAAACAAAATTATAATTTTTTTATAGAAGTTGGCGTGTAATTTTGCCAATTAATCGTAAAGACCTTTATTTACAACATTGGTGTCTTTGGTGACCCCAACTGAAATTTTCCGGCAAACATTTTCGTTGAATATTTTAATCCTTAAATGTCCTTTTTTAAAGGATATTTTTTGATTTTCTCGAAAAAAGGGTCAAATTGACCCATAAAGAGACCAGTTAGAGGGTTAAGATCTTCCACAAAAATAATCCTCATACAATTCCACAATACAACTCTGACCATAAGAATTCTCTCAGACATTAACTTACAGCATTTTTTTCATATAGTATAATGCTCCCTTCGACCAAAAAATGAAAAATTTGACCCACTGTAAAAAAAAACTCAGACGTGCTGGACCATAACTTTGTTCTACAAAAATGATCTACTCAACATACCCTTTCAGAATTATAGGGTCGCTATTCTGTTCCAAAAATGCTGTTGGACAGTGTTATTTACAAAATTTGACTAACTTATATACTAAAACCAAAATATCCTTATCTGACTAAAAATGCAGGTAGCACAGCTTATGCATGTGCGTTTGCATTGTAATAAAAATAATTATTAATATAAAAAGACTATTTAGGTTTTTCTTAACAGATAAGAAAAAACACATAGTCATAAATTTAGTGATTTACGAAGGGTAGATCACTATATGATCAATTTTATAACACATCATAAGAAAACCAATTTAGAACTGAAAACTAATTACTTTTCAATTGAATTATATATTTTTTGAAAGGTGTTCAAGATTGTACAACCTGTATTACATAATGTACAAGTATTAGTTTGTGCTGCATTGAAATTATTTGCATTTAGAGGTAACAAATCACACCTTGCTCTAAATACGTTTGAAATTTGCCATTGGTTTTTTTTAAATTTTCTATATAGTTTATGCCCACTTTATGATCTAAGAATTTGTAAAAACGTGATTCACTGTTAAATGCTTGTTGTTTTAGTTGTTCAGAGGTTCTTGATTTTAGTTCTTGTAGAAAAATCATTCCACTTCGAATCCATTCCTGTGCAGAAATATTTTCAGATTCAAGTTGGACTCCAAAATCTATTATCTTTGCCCAAAATATATTATCTCGTAATACAATTAATGACAGTTTATTTGGCAATCTGTTTTGTTTGTACTGAAATAGCGTATTGTAAATATAGTTCATATGCAAATTTAATGTATAAAAATGACTGCACTCTGCATTTGTTTCCAAGAACAAATATATACGTATGTTTTTTTGCTTTTGTATATTTAAAAAAAAAAATCTGACAACTGAAGTTTTCCAAATTCATATAAACACAAATATGCAGAAACAATTTCGTTTTCAGTTAATATATAATTAAGGCAAAAAAAAAAAAATATTTTTTATGAAGCACAGTCCATTGATGTTGATCTCTTGCTATTAATTTTATAACTTTTGTATGACCAACCCTGGAAAAATATCGCTTAAAAAAGTTTTAAAACAACCAGTGTTATAGTTCTCATATCACAATTTGCATATTAAATTTGAATCTACTATTTTACTACTATAGGAATGTTGTGTTGTTATTTTTGTATTAAAAACTTCAATTTGAGTAAAAACTGATTTTGTATGAAAAACTGTAAAAAATGCACAAATTAAAGAACATGTTTATTTTTATGAGAAAACCTGAAATCCTAAAAATTGTAGAAAACCATTAAAACTGAGAGTGGCAACACTAAACTGTGTTAAACGCCATCGTTGCGTATAAGCAACATTTGATTTTTATTAATATCGCTCATACGCTATGGTTACAGCAACCTGGTTTATTGATTATTGGTTATTTGAACTTTTATTTAATCAAATAATCTAACTAAAAATTATTTGGATTTTTGCATAACTGATTAATCGAGTAAAATTTTAAAATTAGTCGAATAATTAATTAATTTTTTTTTTTGGAAAATAATAAACAAATTCTTTTAAGGTTTTTAAATATTTTTTTTATTTTTTTATTAATTAATAATCATATAATTACAAATTATATACTATTACCCTAACCGAGCGCTAGCTACTATGGCCTTCGGCGAATATTAGCGAAAAGAGACCAGTGCCTCTGGTGAGAATCGAACCCACGACCCCCGCATTGATAAGCCAGCACGCTACCAACTAGCCTACCGGGGCGCACAAGGTTTTTAAATATATATTGAAGTTAACGTGAGTTTTCATTCAATTTCGTTTTTTTTTTTCAAAAAATATGTCTTTGGCAAAAGCACAAAGAGTGTAATTTTTTAATTGCACACAGAGAAAAACTTTGATATTTGCCAACTGATATTCGGTTAATACAACTCAAGATGGGTTATTAAGAATTTCAATCGGTTGGCACAACTTAACATTAGTTCTCACAACAAAGTTCTGTTAATTGAACTGAATTTTAGTTGCAACACCAAATACATTCCTAAATCTAAGGCAAATATCGTTGTACTAACTGAATTTATCAGTTGTTACCATTCAAATACACTTTTCAATTCGGTTGGCACTTTATATCTTTGTCTGCAGTTATTTACTCATGATCAAAAAAAGTTACATCGCAAATACAAAATCAGATATCATTTGATATAGATTGGTATTTATTCTAATCCAAGTTTATCTCAGTAATATCTGCTCAGATCCCTCAAATATTTTACTATATTAAGTTAGATAAAAATGTATCTCAAAATTGGAGTATCCAAAAATATTTAATTTAAGAACCTGATTAGGGCTTGGGAATTTCCGAACTTTATCCCGGGAATTAACGGAAAATTGATTTTTTTTTTAACAAAAAATTTGATTCTTAAGAATTTTTATTGTTTTTTTTTTGTGAAAAAGAAGTTCTTTTTAATCAAAACTAAATAATACAGGAATTGAATGCAAGTTTGTCTACTAAAACATTTATTAATACGCTTGACATCTGATGGCAAAGTTCCCAGCACCGGAGAAAACCCGTTCACTATCTACCGATGTTGGATTTATTGTTAACAGCGCATTATATAAATCATCTTACTTTTAAATGCGCATATTGCTTGCTTCATATAAAGCAATTTCTTTCTTTAACAAATTTGCTAGATTTGATTTTTGCTTTTTTGTATTGGCAGTTGCATTGTCTGCAGCATTTTTTAGATTAGGGGTTGGCAAAGTACTGTATCATTAAAAAAAAAAAAAAACACCTTATTGGTTGTTTGGACAATACTTTGCCAACGTTTTAAAATTTTGATGTTGACACTGGCAAAGCACTCATTGTCAAAGTTTTAAAAAAGAAACAGCCAAGCCATGTCCAGTGTTATCCATTTGGGGTAGGCAACGAACTTAAATCTTCAGAAATCCAACGCTCTGCCAAAGCTCATACCACATTTGAAAGAACTGAGCCTACGCTTTGCCATTTGTGTTTTTCTGGCTGGGTAGTAGACTGTTTTTAATGACTGATGACTTCTTTTAATGGCCTTTACTTTTTCTAAATGTGTTTGTATTTAAATGTCACCACATTATGTCTTCCAATAAAATTTCTAACAAAAGCGAGCAAAAAGAAAAATAATTTTCATTTTGTATGCTTGAGTTCTAGCGTTGTATGTATTCTTATTAAATCAGCAATGAAACTGGGTAAACAATTTTTGAATTTTTAATTAGAGTATAGAAAGAATTTTTACTAAAAAATTAGTTTGAACTATAAATTTATATAAAAAACTTTAAAGTAGGATATAAACGCTTTACAAATTTTTCGAAAAACTCTTTTCATTTGAGTGTAGCAAATATGGACCAAAGTATGGACCGTTTATATTTTGAAATGTAATAAAAAGGATTGAATTTTTTAAATTATTATTTCAAATTCCATCAATACATGTATAATACATGATATGATTACATTCTTATACAATTGAACTACTTTAAAAACAATATCAAATGCAATTTTCTTGTATACCTACAACAGTGGAAATTAAAGTTCTCAAAACTGAACAGAACGAAGTGTTCAACTCTGTTGCAAAGCAATTTTTTTTCTTCTTTAAATTGTTTACTATTCCCCTAATACAAAATACAAATAGTACAATAAAGCGACTTTGACAAAGAACATCGCAGAACTCAATATTGTGAATTAGATTTATAGAAACAAGTGTTCAAATATCAAATGTAATCGAAGAAAAATAAAAAGTGGAATAAATCAACATTCTAGCGGGGATTACAATTACAAAGCGAGAAAAAGAAGAGGACAACGGAAACGGATGTTACTGATGCTACCACTGTTAAACATTTACTATAAAATCATATATATATATTTTTTTCATTCAGTCAAATACGTATAAAAGAATTACAAAAAATTGTAACGAGACACAACTAGAAGAGGAAACTACCAAATGGAAAAAGTTGAAATCCCTTCAAGCGTTTTCCAACATTTTCTATTTACATTTTGATACTTTTTTCTTTATAGTTTATTTTAAACTTTTCTTTACGAGGCTACACAGTAAAAAAAAAAAAAATCAATTTTCAATTGAAATGTTTGATCTGAGAATTGAAAATATAATTGAATTTGGACCCAGTAAAAGATTTCATTCATATATTCATATACAGGGTGTTTTTTATACAGGTATACAACTATAAGTTGGCAACACATTTTTAACTGGCCACCATTTTTTCAGCTGTCAAGTGGTTTTTGTTTGGTTTTGTTTGGCATTTCAACATGAATAGACTGACGCCTGAACAACGCTTCAAAATTGTGCAAATTTATTTTGAAAATCATGGTTCTCTTCGAAATACGTATCTCGCACGAATATTGCGAATTTTGTTTAACGATTAAGCTCACTTTGGTTAAATGGATACGTCAGTAAACAAAACTGCCGTATTTGGAGTGATGATAATCCTCAAGTGTATGTTGAGACACCGTTACATCCAGCAAATCTGACTGCTTGGTGTGCTTTATGGGCTATTAGAGTCATTGGTCCGCACTTCTTTAAAACCGATGCTGGTCAAAACGCTACAGTCAATGGTGACCGCTATACAGCCATGATAACTGACTTTTTCGCTCATCAATTGAACCACCATGATGTGCAGGAACTGTGCTTTCAACAAGATGGCGTAGCACGTCACACAGCTCGTGTCACAATTGATTTATTGAAGAAAAAGTTTGGTTACCGCATAGTTTCACGTTTCGGTCCCGTGAATTGGCCTCCAAGATCGTGCGATTTATTTATTTATTTATTTATTTCAGTCTACAGATTTAAACCTTACAGACTATTTAAAAGAAAAAACTATTTCATATTATTCTACAGTTCATTAAGATGGCGAATTATATCACGTTTAACAGCATCCATACTTTTATTGAAGTCTACTACAAAATATAGTTGATTAAACTCATCGCAAATTCTTCGAAAAGGTTCAGCGTTGGCGTAATTTGTTCGAAAAGCAGATAGACGTAAAGGCACGTAGTTCCTTGTTGAATAAATTGGAATATGTAGATTAACTTTGCTCAAAAGATATTCGGAATCCATAGCACCGTTTATCAATTTTAGGAGAAATGTTACATTGAGCATTTGTCGTCTGCTTTTAAGAGTAGGTAGTTTTATAAGTGCAAGCCGACTAGTATAGGAAGGCAAATTATTATAATCCCATCCGAGACCACGTAGACAAAATAACAAAAATTGTTTTTGCACAGATTCAAGAGATTGAGTACGAGTTTTACAAGAAGGATCCCAAATAATTGATCCATATTCTAGAATGGGTCTGACTAATGTTGTAAAAAGCTGCTTTGTAGTGTAAGGATCGGAAAATTCTTTTGACCAACGTTTAATAAATCCAAGCACGCCCATGGCTTTATTTATAGTAGTTGAAACATGACATCTGAAATCCAATTGCTTGTCTAGTAATATACCGAGATCATTAAATGTTTGCACCAAATGCAACAATTCGTTGTTCATTAAGTAACAGCCGTTAGTAGGATTTGATCTTGAAAAAATCATATATTTACATTTTCCAGTATTGAGATCCATTAAGTTGTCCTCACACCAAGTAGTAAAATTTAAAATATCGTACTGGAGTAAAGCTTGATCGTTTAGATTATTGAATGAAAGGAATATTTTCACATCATCTGCATACATTAAAGTTTGGCAATATTTTATAGCGTGTGGGAGATCATTAATAAAAATTGTAAACAACAATGGACCGAGATGGCTACCTTGCGGGACGCCTGATGGAACATTAATAGATTTTAGAGTCACAGTTACGAAATTTGACATATTGTATTCGGTTTTTCAAATACGATTCGATCCAATTTAGAAGTGAGACACTAAACCCCAAAAGATCTAGTTTGAACAACAAGAGGTCGTGGTTCACTCTGTCAAATGCTTTACTAAAGTCTGTATATACAGCATCAGTTTGTTTTCCTTTAGTAAAACCATCAATTAGGAAAGAAGAAAACTCAAGTAGGTTAGTAACTGTAGATCGTGATTTTCTGAAACCATGTTGTTTTGGTGATAATATGGAAGATACTTGATGAGACAACAATTCCGTAACAAGTTTCTCAAATAATTTAGGAATTGCACTTAACTTGGCTATACCTCTGTAATTTGAAATATTGATTTTACTACCAGATTTGAAAAGAGGAATTATAAAAGACCGTTTCCAAGTTTCTGGAAAATACCCAAGCTTAAGGGACAGGTTGAAAATGAAAGTTAAAGGAATACACAGTATGTCTGAACAGCTTTTCAGGATACAAGTTGGAACACCATCAGGGCCACCAACATAAGAAATTTTTAGCTTCGACAAGTTAGATGAAACATGTTGTTCGTCAAGAGATGCAATAAAATAGATGTTGATTGTTGAATAGAGTAAGGATAACTCGTATTGGTAAACACAGACGAAGAATACGTTGAAGCAAAAAATTCTGCGAACATGTTGCTAATAGAAATGTCATCAGAAGATTCTGAACCATTGTATTTCATTGTAGAGGGGAAGTCAACTGATCGTCTCTTTGAGTTGACAAATTTATAAAAAGATTTTGGATCATTTTTTAAAATGTTTCTAATTTTGTTTAAATAGTCTGTATATGCACTATTATTTGCAATATTGAATTCCGATCTTGATACAGAATAATTAATATGATTTATAGATGAACCATTTTCCTTATATTTTTTGTACATTTTATTTTTCTTGTTTTTTAGACTAGAAAGATATTTCGTATTCCATGGAGGACCAGTTGATTTTTTTTATAAATGTTTTTGGTACTGAACTTAAAAGCAATCGTTGAGCAGACAATAAAATGTATTTAAGCATAAATCCAAATTTTCGTTATAATATGAAAAAATATCAATCCAGTTTATTTTAGACAAAAGGCCACGTAGTAATTGAAAATTTGTTTTTTTTAAACAAAACTGTTTTTCCAATGTTGGTGATTTAAAGGACTGTGAGTAAGAGTATGAGTAAGTAATTTCGATTGTAGGATGGTATCGGTCTTCGGGATATCTAAGTGGGGTTGTTCGCCTGTGAGAGAAATCGTCTGGTTCACTCACAAAGATGAGATCAAGCCATTTACCATAAGTGTTGACAACATTGTTGATTTGTGAAAGTGAATTGTCATATAAGCCGTTGATAAATTCCACAGGAGCCTCAGTAGAAAACAAAGGTATCAGATGGTTGAAAATTGCATCAACTTGCCAAGATAAAGATGGTATATTAAAATCGCCAACAAGTAAGATTGAATCACAGGATTTTAAGCTTTTGCTAATAAATTCAATTGCTTTACCATGTTGTTCATACAATGCAGTAGGTGAATTAGGCGGAATGTATGAACAAATAACATACAAACATTTATTGTTTAATTTTATTCGAACAAAAATAATTTCAATATCGGAAAATTGCCTTATGATGATTTCTTCAGATGAAATATTGTTCATGACGGCAATTAGCACTCCACCGCCAGTAGTGATACTTCCTCTATCACGTCTAAAAATTTGGTATTTCGGGCATAAAATTTCTTGATTATTTACAGAGTTACGAAGCCAAGTTTCAGTAAAAATAATTACATCATTATTGAAACCGAAACTGTCAGCATATAATGAAGATAGCTTAGTGTTTAGGCCATTAACATTTTGATAAATAATGGAAAGGCTTTGGACTGATGGGCGCTGTGTAGTATCATTGTTAGTTTTTTCTTTGTTATGATTTGGTGTTTTTGGAATTTCATCAATCAGTTTTTTGAATTAACGTTATTGGCTAATTTAGGTAAGCGAACATTGTCCTCTTCACGATATATAAACTGACGAACCAAGGTGTTTTTGGGCCAAAATTCTCGATTGACAATTGTTTCAAAAAGTTTCATTTGGTACAATTGCTTTGAAAGATGCTCGATTACTCGTATTCATTTTATATACTTTCATATCATTAATGCTGTCATCAGTTATTTTTGATCGAATATAATTTTCAACATCTTCAGCAGTTGTATCAGCAGCAAAACGTGAAAGAAATATTGTTTTTTTGTGAGAAATTGTTTGGACAGGAATAGGAGCAGTAGAATGACTTGATAATGGTCTAGAGGTTATGTTATTGACGGTCTGACGATTTATTTCAGGTTGTGGAGTAAGAACTTGTTGAGTATTAGCGGTGATACTTTCGGATGAGATTGAAACATCATTTACTACTATTTGGGGGCGTTGTAATTGAGATGTATTTATATCAGAAAACGATTGGGCAGAAGTGGATGGAAGCGGAGACAAAGCATCAATCTCAATTAAATTTAAAGGCACTTGAGCAGTATTATTAATATTAAGACCCGTTGAAGCTGGTGTAGGCAAAGATGTTTGAGATGAATCAACTGATTTATTTATTGGGAGTGATGATTGATAATTTTTAGCAAAATTATCCAAATTACTAAAACTGGTAAAGAGTTCGCCATATTTATTTAGACGTTGGGATAAGTTAACAAAATCCTTATTGATTTGATTAAATTCATCACGAGAATTTTTAAAGAAATTATAAAACTCGATACCTATAGTTTTACAACGTGGGCAGGTCCATGTTAATGACTTATTTTTGTCAAGAAGGGCATCAGCGTCACGAGCTTTAAGGTAAGTACATTTCATGTGGTAAATGCCTGAACATAACCAACATGATACCATACGTTCATTCCCGGTAATACTGCAATTAGGTTTACCACACTCCATATTCAATATACAAGCAAAATGTTTGTTGGGTAATAGGTCGAGTTTAATTTGTTTAGCAGTGACACAAACCAAATTACAAAGTAAGAAACGATGTGGCAACGCTATATAAATATGTGTGTAAATATGGCAATCTGGTAGACCAATGTTATTTATTACGAACGGCAAATAAAAGCAAAGCACAAGATAACCAAGGAATAAAATAAATTCAACTTAGATTTATTGTTGTTGTAGGACTTTGTGGCAAAAATAAATAAACTCCAAACAAGTTGTTTACAGCAGTAATAAATGGCACTTTATTTTGTACGTATGCAGAATAATCCGGTGTTTATTTAAACGGGAAATACTTAGCTGGTTTGTTGATTATTGTTGATAATTTCACAATTTAAATATGCAAATGCAGGATCGAACAAAAAATACGAACAAACTTCAACACTGTTTCCAATTCGATTTTTACCGCCGCTGGACTATTCTCTGTGGCGATATGTAAAGTCGCTAGTCTACGCCGATAAGCACGAAACGAGTGACCACTTGGAGGACAACATTCGCCTCGTTATTGCTAATATACGGCCACAAAAGTTGTAAACAGTCATCGAAAATTTAACCTTCAGATTAGACAGCGTCCGAGCCAGAAGTCATATTTAAATCATAATGCCAGAGGATTATCTTACGAATAAAGTATATTTCATGTCAATTTAAAAATTCATCTTTGTTTTATTCCATTTCAAAGTTCTATACCTCTATAAAAAACACCATTTATATATAATTGAACTTTTATGGAAAAATTATACTGCATTTTTTAACTAAGTTTTTAATTACATCAATTAAAAATGTAATTATTTCACTTATGAAAGATTGTGAAAATTATGTGCCTTAAAAAATGTGTCCAAAACATTTGCAAATCAACTCATATTTTTCATTTTTACAATTAAACATTTAACTAATTATTTTTATTTAAATATTTATTTAAAAAATATATTAAATCAATTCAGCAGTTATTTGAAACGAAATTGATTTCAAACAAATGTTCGATAATAATTTTGTCTGTGTATGGGTCATTCCATGTCAAACCTATCGATTTTTTACCCGACGATATTTGTTAGCTTTAATATGCGGCAGATCTATTTTTATTTCAAAAATATTTGATATTTTGTAAAAAATTAAAAAAAAAAAACAAAAAAAATGTTCAAACATCTCCATATTTAAATTGATATATTTTAAGAACTAGTAGTCCGATTTTACTCGTTGATGGCTTATCTAGATAATACCCAACAAAAATTTGGATCCATATATCTCTATAAATCACAAATTTAAACACTAATGATTTTAAAACACATCTGCAAAAACTTTTGAAATTTACCAACAATTGTAATTTTGACAATTTTTTATTTATTTTACAATTTAAAACCGCTATAAGTTTCGCGGCTTTCGCTCAAATTGATACACGCGTACGGATTTAAGTTTATTATATCTGCTATTTCATGTGGCGTTACAAAAATTCTAATTTTTTTTAACCACAAAAACTAAAAAGTTGTGAAAAATGCCCATATAAATAAAAAAATAATAAATAAAATGAATTTATCTTGATTAAAATTATGTTCTCAAAGTTTATGTAACCATACTTATGAAAGCTTTGTAAAAGTGATGACAAATTGATGATAAATTGATGACAAACAATTTAGTAAACATTTTCATCAATATGATGAAACTGCAGTTAATATTTTAAGTGCATAAAAAAAGCTCAAAAATGTTCCCTTTATTGTGTCTAGATCAAATTAAATCAACATATATGGATCTAAAGGGTGGTTAAATTGTAAGGGCCGATGTTAAATGTGAACCACACCTAAACGCCAAGTTTTTTTCCGAATTTTATTTGACACTTCTCTATTTCAGACTTACTCAATTTGAACCATGGAGAGATACACAATCCAACAACGTGTTAATGTTATCCAGACTTATTATGAAAATGGGCGTTCAAATCAAAATGCATATCGTGCACTTCGTGATTTTTTTGGTCAATTTGATCGTCCAAATGTGCGTACAATCGCAAAAATCGTGGAAAAATTCGAGCAAACCGGGCCTGTAGAAGATGTGAGAACACCAGTGCATGCTCGTACAGCTCGTAGTGCAGAAAATATTGCTGCTGTTCGCGATAGTGTGGCTGAAGAGCCGTCCACCTCAACTCGTCGTCGTGCCCAACAATTGCACCTCTCACGCTCGTCGTTGATGAACATTATGCATAAAGACTTGCATTTACACGCTTACAAGGTGCAATTGGCTCAAGAACTAAAGCCTCTTGACCATTCCAAACGTCGTGAATGGGCAGAATGGTGGCAAGAAATGGCAACAGTGGATGATCAATTTTCGAAGAAAATCATCTCCAGTGATGAGGCATATTTCACCTCAGTGAATTCGTCAATAAACAGAATTGCCGTATTTGGGCGAATGAGAATCCAAGAGTGATTGTCGAAAAACCAATGCACCCACATTTTTTCCAAAATGAGGCCGGTCAGGCAGTTACTGTGAATGGTGTTCGCTATCGTGAGATGATAACGAACTTTTTATGGCCCGAATTGGAAGATATGGATGTGGACGATATGTGGTTTCAGCAGGACGGTGCCACTTGCCACACAGCTAACGAAACAATGGCTCTTTTGCGCAACAAATTCAATGGCCGTGTTATCTCACGTAATGGCGATGTCAATTGGCCGCCAAGATCATGTGATTTGACACCGTTGGACTTTTTTCTTTGGGGTTATTTGAAAGAAAAGGTGTACGTCGATAAGCCAGCAACAATTCAAGAGCTAAAGGATGAGATAATTCGGCACATTAACGGCATAGAACCTCCATTATGCCTCAGCGTCATCGAAAATTTGGACCATCGGATGGAGGTGTGCCGCCGTTTGTCGCGGCGCCCATTTGGCCGATATTTTGTTCCATACATAATTGAGTAATACCAATATATCATAATAAAATAAAATTACAATAATTTCCTAAATAGTTTGTGTTTTATTCAAAATCAACATCGGCCCTTGAAATTTAACCACCCTTTATATATGAACACACATGCTTCTTGCGTGTCCACATGCATCCATATATGATTCATATGTGTTCATAAACCATTCTTATATGTTCATAAGGGGAATCATGTTAATTTGTGTGCATTAACGAAAATTAAGGTAATATTTTTAAATATAAACATATATGGGCTATTTCAAATTTTTTGAGCACCTGCTGAAAACCGACATACTATGGCTCTTATTTCGTTAAATTTTATGAATTGAAAAAAACGTTGTACAGAGTTTGGATGACTATACTTGAAGGATATGACGTGCAAAGTTTTACGTTGAAAAGTCTTCACCTTAAGAATTGGTAGTCATCTAAAGTGCGAAAAATTAAAAAAACGACTTGAAACTTGCAAAAGTTTTTTCATTCATTCCGTTTTCTTTGTAATAGTTTTTAGCTTGCAGATCCAAACCAATACAAAATATAGTCACTAGACTTGGAGGATATATCCACAAAAGAGAAACATTTGATATCGCTGCTGGGTGAAAAGTTGCATGGTGGTTTACAAGTGAAACCAAAATTTCCCGAATTTTGAACTCTTTGAAGATTTTTAATAGGGTTTTTGCGCCGTTTAATTAAAATGTGTTTTAAGCGCAGAATTAAAACAACGGCGTAATTTTATAAAGTTTGAGGTATATCAAGTTGGTGTCAGCGCACCAATAACGTACCACGGACATCACAAACTTAAAAGAAATTAGCGTAAATTTTTTGAAAATATATCTTTTTTGCGTCTGACAATTTGAATTATCTTTTAAGTTGGCTAGTGTATTGCGTGATGTGAGTAACTTCATAAAGTGCACATCCGAGGCGAAAACGCACTTTAAAATTTTTAAACGCAAAAATTTTATGAACTTTTGAAAATTTTTGCAAAAAAAACAATTTTTTTTAAGCTTTTTTATATCAAAACTTGGCATGGGAACATGTTTAGGTATCTAAATAGATGCTTCGCGATGGAGTAAACTGAGAAAGTGGAAAAAAAAATAATTTTTTTCAATCCTGTCGCGTGCAGCGGCAGTTTTTTCCAAACACATTTCGCTTTGTGACAACTAAAGCGCTGTATCAATTCCACTCAAACGTACATCGAATGGAAGACTTTACTGAGCTTGATACTAAAATCGAAAACGCACCAAAAAATTTTAGGGATTTAAAATTTTATGGAGGAAACAAAATGTTTCTAACCTCAAAAAGCATCCTTGTATGAAATATTTTTATTTTGAAAATTTAAAAGAATTATTCTTGAATTCGGGTTAATAAGTAACCCAGAATCCCAACAAGTATTTTATAATCGGTCCAATAATAATATTTGCAAAAAAAACGCGTTTTTTTTTTTTTTTTTGAACCTTTGGAAAGTGAGACTATATTTTTAAACAATATTCATGAGGGCCACCTTAACAAATTTCAACAAAACAATTCAAACATACTACCGCGAAAACCGCCAAATTACTGCCGATGCAATGACATCTTTAAGAACTTGCTTTATTATAAAAACTCTATGATCATAGTAGCCTTTGCTGAATGCTAAGAATAAATATTTGAGTTTCAATTCAGTTTATTTTATTTATGAGCGTGAACAGTTGTGAACAAAAATTAGTAAAATGGTTTCAGATTATACGTTAAAAAACGAAGAAAACTGAGAAGCGAAACAAATTAACCGATAAAAGACGCGAATATCGCCAATCGAAAATATAAAAAGCATCAAAAAAACAAACAAATCGCAAATTGGTGTAAGAAAGTCAGTTAGGTAATCGGTTTTAAATAACAATAATAATAAAAACACTGCCATCAAAACAAAAAATTGCGGATTAAAAAAAATTGAAAACGGCTTAGAATCTATCACTGAAACCCAAGATTTAACTAAAGAAACGTTAGTTACAGCTTCCAATTTGCAGAACAATTTTAATTGCAAAGAATGTGTAAAATCTTGTGAATGCTTGAAGGTAACAAAATCAAAGGCAACAAATCAAAATAACAAAAAATCATCAGTGGTAAAGTTTAAATGTTTATATCTCTTAAACCATTAGCGATAGGCAAATAGTTTTTTCCCAAAATATTGCAAATTATGTCTTATACTAGCCGTAATTTTGTAAAATGTTTAACAATTTTAAATAAATTTTTATATGCATACACGATCAAAAAAAAAAAAGTGTTGAAGCTTTTACAAATATTTTAGTGTGTTAGGAAAGCCCATAAGGGGTATTATCTACACGCGTTATCATTTTTTTATTTTAACAAAAACTGTAATTTTAATATTTTTTTTTAATTTTTAACTTTAAACCGCCGTAAAATTTGCGTCGTTTAATAAAAATGATTAACGCGAACGGATTTCGCATGCTCAAATATCAGTTTATACACGCGTAAATCGACATTGATGTCAGACAAAAAAAACTTAAAAAAAAAATGTCTAGGTGCTGTAAATTTTTGAAGTTGCCCATATGTCTATTAAAGGGGTCCAAAAAAATGAAAGTGATTTCTAAAGTCAAGTCATAGGCTAGTTTGGTTCCTTTGTATGTAAAAACATTTAATATGAAGTTTGGATAAAGAAAACACGAGGCGGAAATCGATTGAAAATTGAAGTGTGTTTTGTATGAGGGAAAATGGCTTTTTTGCGCTTTTTCAAAAAATTGTTAATATTGAAGCAGTTTTTATTCCATATTATAAATTAATCGAGTTGAAGACAAAAAAGTGTTTTCAAAAAGATATAAAAATCCAAAATCGGTTGTGAATTACCCGAGTAAAAAAAATACCCAGACCACTAATGTGCCAAATGCCACTTGATCAAACATTTCGAGCCCACATCCTAAACGTTTTCGAAATTAAATACCAAAAAATTTTTTTTTTTACTTACTGGATCCATTAACTTTCACTTAGCAAGTTCTTGCCATCGTCGTACACTCAAAAAAAAAAGTTTGTAAAGTCAGCAAAATTTTAGTCAGGAGGGTGCTAGCAAAAAAATTGCTAATATCAGCAAAATCTTTTGCTGAAAATCAGCGAGCTGATTTTTAGCAACAAACTTAGTAGATTCAGCAAAAGTGTTGATAACACTTAGTGGATTGGAAATAAAAATGCCTTGCTAAAAATTAATACATTTTTTGCTGAATTTTAGTAGACTGAAAAACGCAAAAATTTGTAGAAAAATTGTAATTTAGTTAATTTATTTGCTGAAAATCATAAAACATATTTCTGTGATTCTTTTAAAAATAATTTACAATAATTACGAAATATAAAAATTTCATTTCCCACATTGACGACATGAATTAATTTAATATCTGAAAATATATAGAAATAAATATATATAACATAACAAAAATTTTCTTTCAACTACTTACATCAATGGTTGTCTAAATGATGCTTTCTTTAAAGGACTCAACTGCCGAAGATAATTATAGAAACGAAACGAAAAAAATAAACAAAAACAAAAGAATCGAAAAAAACAACCCTTTTTTGCAATAAGAAAAAGAAACCATAAAAATCTAACTAAGATGTGTGTCTTTGTCTTTCGCTTTACTCTGTCTATATGTCTGTATATTTTTGTTTGCAATTTGACCACACTAGATTATTAATCTATTAACATATATTATAGAAATACATATTGAATTCTTTTCTTTTGTCTTTTATTTTATTAATAGACAATTATTTTCACAAGCCGGTGACAACGCAAAATTTAAGTTGTTTTAATCCTCAATTTTGTTTTATGTATGAAAAAGAGATAAAAAGTCTTCAATTGTTGATTTTATTATATGTCTTATTAGAGTTGTACTTTTTAGTATCATTTTCCACTTCTCTACTACATCTTGACATGCCGCGACATCTGCTTCATTCTGCGTATATCTTTCAATCTGGTTGTCGTCCACACTATTAATGTGCTTATCAGTACAATTTGTTTTTGCAAAATTAATTAGTAAAACATTAGTATTTAAGTACACACTATTAATGTGCTTAGTGTTCACTTTGGTGAACAATGAAGTAATCCCAACCCTGACTTTAACAGCGCCCTCTAGTGTGCAAACCCCACGCAAATGCAACTCAGCATAAAGTCTAGCTGTCAGCATTTGCGCTCTGATCACACACAAGCGATTATCTTGAAATTTGGTAAGTGTGTTTCTTATCCCACGTAGACAACCACTTTAACGGGATTTTTAAGTCCCTAGGGGAAGGGCGCGGTGGGAGAAGTCTCCCCATAGCGGCCTGGCTAAGCCAATATAGCAAGGAACTTCAAATTTTCATAGATAAAATTATCAACCTAAAATATTTAGTTAAAGATTTGATTTGAATTTAATTTGTTTCTAAACAAATATTTAATTGAATTAATTAATATTTTATTTGACTTTTAAATACATATTTTATTTTAGGCGCAATTATCATATTATTTTTTCATACACCGTATTCATAAATTTTCAGTATAAAATACCAAATATATTTGAAGTTAACAAACAAAACAAGCACACACACAAACAGACTCAGCATTGCAAAACACACATATCAACGTGTAGATCACACACTTCTTTTGTGAGTATCATATTTTGTTTTTTTTTTTTTTTTGTAGAATTTATTTATAACTTTATTTTCCTTCTTAATTTTAATAAAAGGTTTAATTGATAGTATCATTGCCGTGATAGGTGCAAAATCAATTAAAATGTTAATTGATTTAATAATTTTTTTAAAAGGGTCATTTAAAAAAAATGTGTAGGTTAAATAATTTTAACTTTATTGATAATAGTGATGTTAGTTTATTTTCTATTAAAAGTACACAAGATCATGATGATCCTATTATAGTTAAAGTTTTTGTTAAGAATGTACCGTTTAAAATGGAATTGGATACTGGATCAAGATTTAACGCGATTTCTGATAAAACCTATGAATCTTACTTTAAAATTATAATTTGAAAAAATTTAAAATGATATTAAATTCTTATGTTGGTGATAAAATTATTGCTATTGGTTCATGTGACATTGAGGTCAAATTTGAAGATAAAATTAAAGTGCTTACTTTCTTCGTTATTAAGAACGGGGGACCACCACTGTTAGGGCGAAATTTTTTTAAAACTTTTCAGATTAAGGTGGGCAACTTTAATTACTGCTCAGAAGTGTCAATGGTAGATAAGGAACGTATAGTTGGAAAATTTTTAATCTTTTTGATGGTGGTCTAGGATTGTTTAAGAAAAGTCAGGTAGCTCTAAAGTTAAGGAAGAGGCCGTACCGAAATTTTTAGACCAAGGCCGTTGCCTTTAGCCATTAGGGAAAAAGTGGAAATGGAGATAGATAATTTAGTGAAAATGAAGATTTTACAGCCGGTAGATTATTGCGAATGGGGAACGCCAATTGTTCCAATCGTAAAAAGAATGGCAGTATTAGAATCTGTGGTGATTTCAAGGTTACCCTAAATCCACATTTATATGTTGAAAAGTACCCTCTACCTCGAATTGAGGATATTTTTGCAAAATTACATGGTGGTAGTGAATTCACTAAATTAGATTTGAGCATGGCGTACCAACAGATTCAATTAGACGAGGAATCAAGAAAATTTACAACGATTTCAACATCAAAAGGTCTTTTTCAATATACAAGATTGATTTATGGTTTAGCATCAGCACCTGCTATTTTCAGAGAATTATGGATTCTCTTTTAACAGGTTTGGATGGAGTCGTGGTCTTTTTGGATGACATTTTGATAAGTGCTCCTAATAGAAAATTACATTGTGAGAGGCTCGAACGAGTTCTCAATATTTTAAATGATGCTGGTTCCAAATTGTCCCCGGAAAAATGCGAATTTTTTTGTAAAAAAATAAAATATTTAGGTCATGTTATTGACAAAAATGGATTACATATGAATCCGGAAAAGGTTAGTGAAATAGCTAACATGCCATACCCTACGAACGTAAAGCAACTTCAAGCCTTTTTAGGTGTTGTAAATTTTTATAGGAGATTTTTGCCTGATGTGTCAACATTGTTACACCCATTACATATGCTTTTACGAGCAGATGCGAAATTTATTTGGAACGATAATTGTTCTTCAGCTGTTGATCAATTGAAAAATTTTTTATTAGCTGATAATTGTTTAGCGCATTTTAATGCAAATTTTAAAACCAAATTAACGGTAGATGCAAGTGTAGGGGCTGTGTTGTCACAAATTGATGAAAATGGTATTGAGAGGCCAGTAGAGTTTGCGTCTAGATCCTTAACGGATACTGAAAAAAGGTATTCGCAGTTGGACCGCGAAGCTGTCGCAATTTTGTTTGGTGTAAAAAAGTTTCATCATTTTCTCTATGGTCGTCATTTTATTTTAGTAACTGACAATAAACCGTTACATCATATTTTTAGTCCCAAAAAGGGAATACCGTTAATGGCTTCAAGTCGATTACAACGTATTGTGTTAACATTATCAGGTTATCAATTTGATATTTGCCATATAAAATCTAAAACTAATGTTGCCGATTACTTTTCTAGATATCCTAGGGAATCTAGTGGTTCTATAGGCGATTTTCCAGAAAAGGTTTATGTTAATTATTTACAAGTGCTCAATGGTGAGAATAAATTTTTAGATTTTGAAACGATTGGTAACGAAACGGAAAAAGATGGTTTATTGCAGAGAGTTATGAAATTTATTAAATTGGGATGGCCTGAAAAGTGTTCTGATCCGGAAGTAATACCATACTTTTTGAAGAGAAATGAGTTGTCGGAGGAGGCAAATTGTATATTTTGGGGTTATCGGGTCGTGATACCTAATCGGTTAACAGATGAGGTGGTTAGTTTTTTACATGCTTCCCATATGGGAATAGTTAAAATGAAGGCTATGGCGCGTGAGTGTTGCTGGTGGCCAGGCCAAAGTAAGGATTTGGAGAAAATTGTGAGTTCTTGTGAGGCTTGTCTTATGACACGTTCGAATCCACCTCAGCAGGAATTGATTCCTTGGCCAAGATCTGATGAAGTTTGGTCAAGACTTCATATAGATTTTTTTGGTCCATTTTTGAAACGTTGGTGTTTAGTGGTAGTTGATAGTACTAGTAAATGGGTTATTAAAGTTTTACGGGACCTTTTCGCTCGTTTTGGTTTACCCAAATGTGTTGTTTCGGACAACGGAACATCATTTGTTTCAAATGAATTTAAAAATTTTTTGAGGTTAAATAGTATTGAACAAGTTACCACATCTGTGGGACATCCTGCTACAAATGGTCAGGCGGAAAATTTCGTAAAGACTATGAAAAATGCTCTTAAACGTAATTTAAAAAATCTTGCAATATCAGAATTCAATAGCGTTTTATGTAGATTTTTGTTTGACTACCGAAACACTGTACACACAAGCACAGGGGTTTCACCGTCTTATTTAATGTTTAATAAAAGAAAATTGAGAACAAGACTTGATCTTATTAATCCTAAAAGAAAAGTTAAAAATAAAAATATGAAAGATGTAAAAGAATTTGTTGAAAACAAACAAAAAAGTCAAATTAAGTATTACAAAGGTTTTAAAAAAAATGTTTTTAAAGAAAACGATCATGTAATGGTTAAAGATTTTTCAAAACCAGGAAAGGTTTCTTGGATAAAAGGTATAATACTTAAAGTTCTCGGAAGACAAACCTTTTTAGTAGAAACTGAATCTAATAAGACATGGAAAAGGCATGCCAATCAAATTATTTCTTGTACTAAACCTTTTAATAAAGAAACAAATGTTTCAACAATTCTTTTAGATCCGTTACAGGAATTAAATCCCAGTATCCAAAATTCTTATGATGGAAATATAAAACCAATTTTAAATGAAATTGATATAAATCAAGAGGAAATTGTAAATGCTAATATCGAAGAAGATTTTGTAAAATACAATTTAAGAGAAAGAAAAGCTAAGAAGTAACGATTAAAAGTTTTGAAATCATAAATTTTTTATTTTAGTATGTAAGTATTTTTTCTATGTTAAACGAAAAATTTTTTTCTCATCTTTAATATTTTAATTGTGATAGATTGTGAATTTGAATAAAAATTAAAGAATAAATTTTCATGGATGAGAAAACAATTTATGAAGGGGGTATTGTAGTGTTATTGCAAAATGATTGTATTCTTTTAAAGTAAGAATTTTTATAAATTTAAGATCTACTAGCTCTCCTTTTAGTTTGGTATTCTTAGTACACACTGAATTCGTAAATTGCTTAAGCAATGCATTAACTAAAGCAACAACTAAAATGAGAGTTACCGTTACATTTCATATTACTTCTGTATACTAGTTAGTAAAACATTATTTTAATAAAAAGAAGTCACTCATAAAGTAGCAACGCACTAAGAACGACGTTTAAAGAATTTAAAACAAATAAATAAAAAAAACTGATATATAATAAACTCCGGTGTTTTATTAAGCAGAGTTTATTACAAGTTTTTTCTGTGTAGACATCCGCTAAGACGGATTTTTTTGAAATATCTGCGGGGAGAGGCAAAACGGGGAAAGTCTTCTCCCTGACGGCCTGACCATACTGCTAAAATGAGGATCTTGGAATTTTGCTATCCCAGATAGATATTAGCTTAAACTATATTTTTTGAAAACCTTTTGATTTAAAAGCCTAGCCTTACCGCTAAAACTAGGAATTTTAAGTTTGGTATTATGATTTGTCTTCGTTTCACCATTGTAGTGAATGTTAAATTTTTATAGAAATATCTGTGACGAATGTTCTATTTTCGTAATCTTTTAGATTAGCACTCCACCCTATGTGTTGTTTCATATTCTTCTACACATTTATCTTTACTCCTTGTATGAAAAGTATCCCTGAATGGTGGTTTACATTTAAATAAATCATCATAATTTACGTCTGCTCAAAATGAGTTATATATAACTAGACTCATAATATTAACGTAATATTTAATGTGGCTAAAAGAGATTCTACTCCTTAAAGAGCTACCACTACAACAACTATAAAATGTTAAATCCAAAAAAGAAGATACATTTTGTGCGGTAAATGTTCCCTTTTGATTTTATGATGCGTAAGTGTTAAAAGATGCCATAATGGTGATGCTTTGTATTTTTTTATACGTAATGTATAAGGATGTTGTATAAATATTGTTTTGTTGTTGTTAGTGGGTAGAAAATACCATAAAGAGCATTAAAGAAAGTTTAAACTCAATGAATGTATGCGTGAGCTAATTGATAATTGTCTATATATTATCACTATAATTCTTCTAAGTTTAAACGAGCTTAAGATCACTTGTTTATTAATTATTTATTTCTAATATTTCGTATCTACATTGGGTGACTTCTTCAGGGAACAAATATTAAAATTTGAAAAAATTGTTTTAACAATTTTTTATTTTTTTTTTTAATTGTTAAAACCAGTTTTTCAAATTGTAATATTTGTTCCCTGAAGAAGTCTCCCAATGTGGAGGCGAAATATTGGAAATAAATAATTAATAAATTAGTTTAAACTAGGAAAAATTAAATAAAAGAAGATCAAAGAAAACTTATCATTTTGATTATCACTGTATTCTAAAAATTTATTTTTTCGAAGTACCGGATTTTTCCATATAGTAGCATCTGTGTTTATACAAAAATCGACAATCTGTGTAGTACTCGTATATTTATGCTGCACAGTGGGTTTATTTTAAATACAACCATTCAAAATATTAAATCGGCTTTATTTTGAGCTCAATTAAAATAAAAGCAAAAAAATTAAAAAAAAAAACAGACGAGAATTTTTGAAAATTTTTTATTTTTATTTTTTTTTAATTTATAATAACCGTAATGTAAACAAATAAAGGGGAATATTCCATTTTTGTGCTTAAACTTGTATGAAACTTTAAATAAATAAAAATAATAATGAAACTAAAAAAAAAAAACCGCAAATGGTAATAAATTATTTTTAACAAATGTATAAAAAAGTTGAAAAAAATATATATTTTTTTTAAATAAATTCATGTTCTTTTATTTTTAATTTAACTGAAAACTTTTTCTTAAACTACAAACAGTAGACTCCATAATATTCTGAATGTATATAAAACGAGAGCAATTTATTTATTTACCTTGAAAGTTATATAACAGATTGCATGTGGGAGCTATTTGCCATCGTAAACTCATTTTAATCCATTTTAAGTTGGCATATTTTGATTATAGGCTCTCGATATATAAATTCGTTTTAGGCTAGAGGTTAGGTAATTGCCTGACAAACGGAAGGTTGCGTTTCAAACCCAGTTCGGGGCATACGAATATGTTATTAATAAAATCATTTAAGTCTACCCAGCTAAAACTGTACTGACAAAAGTTTATTCTAATTGAATATTTTCATCGACGAATTTAACATTGTCTTGTCCTAGAAAGCAATCATTCTTATAATTATGCAAACCAACTTCGTAGGAATATGTTATGCATAAATAACTTTCAAATAAGTTCTTTAGGTAGAAAACTTTCAAAGGCTCTCATTTGAAATGCTTCACTCATATGACTAGCCAATGTTAAATTCAGCGAAGGAAATGCCAAATTAGAAAAGAAAAAATGTTTGCTGTGTAATTATAGAATAATAAAATCCATAAACATAAAATATTCAATTGTTAAGCCGTGTGTCCACTACCAAGTTTTCTTGCGGAAGTTGCTTCCAGAAGTGACATCCAGAAGTTTTTGTCGTGTAAACACGTATTAGAAGTCGACTTCCAGAAGTCACGGCTTGCAGAAGTTACTTGCAGCAAATATGTGGAAACACGTGTTTGTTGCTTGCTGGAAGTAACTTGATCGACTTGCTGTGAACTACAAGTGTATTGAAGACTTGCAGAAGAAGTCGGGTATACGTGAGTAAACGGTTTGTGGTATTCTGTTCTGTTTTCAGTTTTGTTTTGTGTTTTTTTTTTTAGTTCTTTTCAAATTTATAAAAATGGACAAAAATAAATAAATATTTTTCTTGTTTTTCATGAATAAAATGATTTAAAAAATATTTTTCTTGTTTTTTTTTTTTCTTACCTGTTGCCAAAAATCGAAGATTAACTAAAAGCCGGTCTTTGGGAGGTATAGCCATTCTCATTTTAGTATCCTGTTTTTGAATACTTGTTTAAGATAAAATGTATTCAAAATCATCATTAGACATTCTCAGGAAATTTTTCAGTTGCATGGAATCTTCGGTCCGCAATTCTTCAAGTATTGTATTTTGGAAACTTAAATCTACGCGCCGCATCACCCAATTTCTCACCCAAACATTTCTTTTTGTTTTTTTTTTTTGAATTTGTTTCTTTTTAGTTAAATATGCTGCGATGGCAGCTGCCAATCTTATTTTGCCACAACACATTTTTATGCTGTCATTCGTAAAAAAAGCAAACTACTGCAAGCTGTACTCACATTGTGTGGAAACACGTCTGCAATATCTTGCAGAAAGTTCGTCGTGATAACTTCTACAAACTACTTCTGGAAGCAGACTTCCGCAAGTTTCGGTTTGAGTGGAAACACTTCAGCAAATACTTGCAGAACTTCTTCCGCCAGTGACTTGCTAGAGGGCACACGGTTTTACAAAAAAATTCGATAAATCAAAAAAAAATTTTTTGTTTTTTATTTTTTTATTAATTATTAATCGCAAAATTTCAAATTATATCCATTAGCCTAATCGAGCACTAGCCGCGTTGTAGCGAAAACAAACCAGTGCCTCTGGTGGGAATAGATCCCACGACCTCCGCACTGATAAGCCAGCACGCTACCAGCTACTGGGGCGCACTTTCTAAATAAATATCGGTTGTTACAAAGTATTAAAATTTATTAATAGGGATAGTAGGTGGAACCACAAAAAATTGGTTGGTAAAAATTCGGTTGCAATTACGAATTTGTTTTCTGAGGGTACACAAAATTTTTCTTCCAAAAAAATAAGTTGATACTAATAATATTTACCAATTGACCCACGTAAATGACATTGCATATATAAGTAGGAGATAAGTTGTCTATTAAGTGTCGAATATAATAAATATCAAAATTATAAAGGAGTGTCTGGACATTATTTGTATACAGCTTAAAAAATGGAAAACTTTGAATATGAACTAGAAATATGCACTTAATATAAATACGTAAAAATAATTTAAATTGATCGCTGCTTGAAAGCAATAATGGCATGATAATGGTTTAAATCATTTTTATAAAAAGTCTTATTAAATTTTGCAACACAATGAACGCTTTTTCTTTCAGTGTTCATAAGGTGCAACAGTGGTAACTATCTAAAGTTTATGTTGTCTCATGTTTGCCAAAATTACAGTGTCTAATACTAAGCGTTCCCCAAAGATATTCAAATCCTGCTTATAATTTATATTTATTGGCCGTATTCTTTTAAGTTATTTATGTACAGAAATAATTCTGTTATCAAAATTACATGATTCACTTTTTAATCAAGGTATAGGTGTTCATTTATAGCTGCCGTTATAAAATGTCTTTCTTTTTAATCCAGCCAATTTAAATAATAGCAGTTGCACAAAAAAAAAAAATAAAAATTTAAATTGCCTTCTTGAGACTATATGCCACTAGAAAGCATAAAAGAAAATTATTGCTATTATGTACCTAAATATATATAAAATATTCCACAAAGTAAGTGAGTTTTCAGAAAATGATAAATGGTTTTTTTAAAATAATTTTGCTGTAGACGATTGCTTTGGTAATGACAAAATTAAGAAATAAAATCAAATCCATATAAATGTTTGCAATTTTTTTATATTACAAAATGCAATCAGCAGAAACAAAAGTTTTTAAATATGGCAACTAAATTGTTTTATCAAAAATTTTCTGTGAATAATCTAAAAATAAGCTGAATTCCTACAAATTAAATAAGAAATTCTTAAAATAGCATAAAATAATTTAAGGGGGTGTACAATGTTTCGTATTGACATAAGATTTTCAAAACCTAAAAAAAATTTAAATGTAGAGAACTCAACATACAACTGCTTTAAGTTATCTTTAAGAAGATTATGTGTGCAAAATATTTAACCCATCGGTTCATTATTCCGCTTACAAATGTAATCTAAACAAATAGTGAGTAATAGATATTTTTTTTTTTCATCTTCGTTATCTTAATAACCAGGATCAGGCCATTTCAAAAAAAAAAGTAAAACAGTATTGGTACTTGTATTGTAGCCTTCATCAATTATTTAAAAACAGTCTTAATAACATTTGATTGTTCTGAATTCTGAACAAATAAGCAAATTTTTATTGCGAGAAGTTAAAAAATTTTTTGTAAAAATTTTAAAAATTTTAATTTTAAAGATTACGCTAAAATATTGAACACCTAATCTGATGGCTTTTTAAAAGATAACTTGATCCAAAAAAATTGTTTTTTTTTTCTTTAAACGCAAAAAAGTTACAAACGATAATGTGTGTCGAAAATTTTTCGAGCTCACTCTATCAAAGTATCTATCTACCGTCTATACTATATAAGAAAACACAATTTTCTTACACTCTTCCATTGTACCGAGTGTTTGGATAAATAAGCCTTTGAATGGATCTTTACGAGTAATACACCATGCTATCGTGTAATTTGATACCAATTAAGTGGGAGTGGCAGTGGGCGAAAAGGTGTACAAACACTCACTTGTTTCACTTTAGCAGGAAGGCATGTTGACCGCTTGTAATAAAAATGGTATTAAATGAAAGCCCTATGCATTTCAAATAAGCCCCATTTAAATCATTTCGATATCTCAGCTGACAAGCCCGTGGTTCTGAATTAAAAATCGCTATCTCCATTATCTAAAATGTACCCAGGAAGTCTGTTCGTATAGCAAAAAAACGTATCAATTGATAATTAAATGAGTTAAAAAGGTAAATATATATTTGTTTGCATTATTTCTATGGATTGAAACTGTTGTCAAGTAAAGTCGTAAAAAAATCTGTAAAAAATAGAAATTTTCAAATTCTATACTTGAAATTTAATTTGATGTACAAATGAAAGATATTAAATGAAGAATGTTACTTTACTTTTTTATTTCTACTTCCAAACTATAGTTAGTATACTATGTAGGTAAAGACCGCTGCAAATTTAGTTAGAAACAAATGAAATTTCACATAAAGAAAGGACGAATTATATTTCAGTAAATTCAACTAACATTGTTATTTGTGTTTCTAAAATGAACCTTAAGTGTAGTAAAAATTAACCACACATGTAAGTAGAAAATAAATAAACATTTATTTGTATTATTTTTTTTAAATAAAAAAATACTACTGTACAAAATGAAAGTAAAATCATAATACAGTAATTTGATGTGGTTTGTTTTTTAAATGAACAAGAATTGTAGTCAAAACTAAAGTTTCTTCTACAAATGGATGTTTTTCCACTTACAAATACATTTTCTTTATTAAAACTCAAACAACTACAAATATTTACAGCAGAAGTTCCCTGCGTGTAATTAAGATTGTTTCTAATTTAATATCGTTTAAAGCACCAGAAGTGTCGATGTTATATTCACACCTTGGTGGTCCGTTGGATTTTCAATTTTTTTTTTTTTTGACAGGTTTCGCTGTTGTTGGCACATTTCTGAAAATATTTGTATATTTATTCTGAACGAATAAAAGTTTCGCAAATGGAAAAAATTTTACACAACACTGGGGTGGTAGTTGGCGTTGGAGTTGATATCTTTGCAAAATTGTTATTTACAGTCCGATGTGGTCCATATTCAATATATGTATATTCGGTTGTCCCAAAAAAAATAAAAATTAGGATTTTCTCGGAAGATCTTTCCTAATTTGGATACTCATAAGGTAAAGTATTTTTGAGAATTTTATCAGATTTTTCGGAAGTGCTTTAGAGGTCGCGCAAACTGATTTTGTACCAAAACTCGAGCTTTTTGGGCTTTTATTGAATTATTCTTGAAAATTGCTAAAAAATCGGTAATTTTTCGGCTTCTGAGTAAATATTCTTAAAGAAAATTTCCCGATCTTTAATTTAATGTGCATAAGTAATAAGTTTCGTCAGGGATTTTGCACATTTGATACATTATATAACAGTTTTTGTAAATTTTCAACAAATATGAAAAAGAATGCTTTATAACTTTTAAATATTGTATGAAGACTAAAAAAACTAATGATGCAGTTTAAAAGATTATGAAGTTTTAAATAAATTAGCAGAAAAAACAATATAATTTTCTCTTACCGTTCTCGAGTTATACCCTTTTAAAGCTTTGCACCCATTGTATGAAATTTTTAGTACTTATAGATTTGGGCATCCGATTTGTTGTAAACTTTAGATTATGAGATTTGAAAATTTATTTATTGTATGTCAAAGCTTGGTTTTAAGTGTTGTCAAGTTGTGGGCAGCAAAAAAAGTAGCCAAAAAGCCGTTATCACTAGGTGGCACTGATATGGCTCGAACTAAAATTCATGATTTATTTATTTATAAACAAATTCAGTGTTTTATTACAAAAGCCAGCCTAACTTTTTTTGAAGCCTGCAACATTTCTACTGATTTTTTACAAACGGATCCAGAGAAATGGGGAAAAAACAAATCATTTCAGGAAGCAAAACACAAAGTTCAACAATTGCAAGTTGTAAATGATGTGGCAGAACGTGGTGTGGCCTTGGCTAATAGTTATATCAATATCACAACTTCTGAAACATACTTTCAGAGTTTACTGCAGGGGGTAGAGCAGCATCGCAAGAGCTCTAATAAATGATTTATAACAAATCTATTTTTCTTTGTTTTTAATACAATTGTTATGTATGAGTGGTAAGTAACTATTATTTTATTTGTAAAAACATTTTCTAAATCCAATTATTTAAAGTTTAAAACCAATGCAAACCTAGTTCACAGCTTATAGTATTATACATTTCATACAATGTGTACAAAGCTTTAAAAGGGTATAACTCGGGAACGGTGAGAGAAAATTCATTTTTTTCTGCTAATTGATTTAAAACTTAACAATCTATTAAACTGCATCATTAGTTTTTTTAGTCTTTATACAAATTTTAAAAGTTATAAAGCATTCTTTTCCATATTTGTTGAAAATTTACGAAAAACCGTTATTAAATTGTCAAAATGTGCAAAGTCATTGCCGAAACTTATTATTTATGCACATAAAATTAAAGATCGGAAAATTTTCTTTAAGAATATTGACTCAGAAGCTAAAGAAATATCGATTTTTACCAATTTTCAAGCAAAATTCAAAAAAAGCCCAAAAAGCTCGATTTTTGGTAAAAAATCGAATTGCGCGACCTCTAAACCACCTCTGAAAAATCTGAAAAAATTCTCAAAAATTCTTAGCCTTATGAGCATTCAAATTAAGAATGATCCCCAAAATTTTTTTTGAATGGGACACCCTAATGTATATGTATATTAGTTGCATGATGGGGATTTAAAAAAACCCCCGATAGGTGGAGCTATAGTTGACATAGCAGCGAAAATGTTATTTATGGTTGTATTTATAAACCGATTTATCCCATATTTAGACTATATTAGTTATATGGAAATAAAATATATTACAAAAAAGTCCCTGGTAGTTGACGTTCTATTTCAGACTTTAAACAAAAATTTTTTTCACACCCTCTGTTAACACCTTGTGCCTGCAAACAGGTATCATGCCCTTTTTTAACGAAAATAAACCTGAACTGAAAAAATGTTGCTCAAATCATACCAAAGATGTCGAAAACTATGAATTTAATGTCGCAAAAAATATTCAATTTCCCATTTCCAGCCACAAGTTATATATTTTGTCTCAGTAAGTGAGAGTATTGCAATCTCGTTATTTTTTTAAACTCTTTGATTATATTGTGCATAACTGTATGTGCGGCACTTCCAACCGTGAAAATGTTATTAATTGAGAAATTAAATTTTTTTTATTTATAGTAATTAAATGTGCTAAAGTCCCAAAACTTATTTAACAAATTGTGAAAAGCAATCTGATGTAGGCGTGTCCCTATCCGGATTTCATTCCTGCGTAAGGAAATCTTCAGGGGACTTTGTTATTAGAATTTCTAGAGATATTTGTTATGTTAAATCACAAACTCAATGAGAATTTCTTGTCCTCGTCTAGGAGCGAGATGAAAATAAATTTAAATAACAAATATGCAGGTGCTTGTGCAAATTTAAATGTAACTGACACTAATAGAAAACATATGATTTTCTATTGTTGATTTACTTGAATAAACGTCACTACATTGCTAGGTCTGTCAAAAAAACAGAGTAGTATTTGGAAGATGACAAAGCCAATTGTGACAATTTTTTGTTGTTGTTTTTTCTTTGATATTTTAAATTTTGAATCTCGCTCCTAGACGAGGACAAGAAATTCTCATTGAGTTTGTGATTTAACATAACAAATATCTCTAGAAATTCTAATAACAAAGTCCCCTGAAGATTTCCTTGGGCAGGAATGAAATCCGGATATTGACACGCCTACATCAGATTGCTTTTCACAATTTGTTAAATAAGTTTTGGGACTTTAGCACATTTAATTACTATAAATGCAATTAATGTTTATCCCGATGAAAATAAATTTAAATAACAAATATGCAGGTGCTTGTGCAAATTTAAATGTAACTGACACTAATAGAAAACATATGATTTTCTATTGTTGATTTACTTGAATAAACGTCACTACATTGCTAGGTCTGTCAAAAAAACAGAGTAGTATTTGGAAGATGACAAAGCCAATTGTGACAATTTTTTGTTGTTGTTTTTGTTTTTTCTTTGATATTTTAAATTTTGAATCTCGCTCCTAGACGAGGACAAGAAATTCTCATTGAGTTTGTGATTTAACATAACAAATATCTCTAGAAATTCTAATAACAAAGTCCCCTGAAGATTTCCTTAGGCAGGAATGAAATCCGGATAGGGACACGCCTACATCAGATTGCTTTTCACAATTTGTTAAATAAGTTTTGGGACTTTAGCACATTTAATTACTATAAATGCAATTAATGTTTATCCCGATGAAAATAAAAAAAAAATTAAAATTTTTTTTAATTTTAATTTCATGCAACCAAATGTCAATGCGGACAAGTATTGGTCATAACAAAAAAAAAGTGTGCAAATCAAACACCGCAACAACGAGTGTAAGCACACATCACATCAGGATTGATACTGAAATTATCGATCACGATATTGAAATTATAACTGGTAAGATATGTAAAGAACGCTATTGTATCACGCTCCTACATTTTAAAGTGAGAACTTAGGGATGTGTTGTTCATTAGAAAAGTCAGATACTGATTCGACATATGGTCACAGAATTTTCTGACAAAATTCCAAATTCAGCGGAAAAGAACTTTAGGGAGTGGCAACTCGCATACAACCTAAAATTTTATATTTTGCTAAATTGGCTTCTGTTGAACATATGACGCCAACTTTCGCCATCTTGATTGTTAAATATAATTGAGCAAAAAGCTGATTTGTAAGAACTGGCGTGTCAACTCCAAACCAACTTTATTTTAGAGTGTTTTCCTCTGGCTGGTATACAAGCAAAATAGTATGCAAAATTTTTCAGGACCATTTCATGGACTGTGGCAATAATGGGTGCTATTAAATAAAGGGAAGTGACATGCAATAAATAAGCCACTTACAAAAATTTATTTTTATTACATGCATGTTAAATGTCGGCTGAATAACTAAGGGGACTAGGCACATCCGATTTAGCCCAAAATTCTAAAACTTTCGATCTAGCCTCATACTGCACGTTTTCTAACAAAGTTTAACACTGCCTTTTATATACGGATAGAAACCTTACTTATCAAGTTATTTTTTACAATTTTTTAATTATAATTTTGGCACATTTGATTACTTTAATCCGTTTTTTAGAATAGCCAAGCAAATCTATTAAACAAGTTTTAAAACAATTGTTTACACAAAATATTGAAAAAATCTTATCAAGAGTTACTATAGTTTATCACGAAAATTTGATTTTGGGATATCATCACTTTTTACTTTTTTTTATCATCCCTTTTCCACATTCCACAAAATTAGATGTACGTATTTATATGAAATTTATACTCCACTTTCGATTCTACACCAAAATTATTTAAAAAAACATTTTTTTCCCAGCTTTTAAAGTCCACTGTTTAGAGTGAACGGAAAACTGTCTTTTTTCAAAAGCTTTCAAAATATATATATTTTTTTTTGATCACAAAAAATTGAAATATACTACCAACTGAGAGTAATGGTACAAAAATTTTTGTTATATCTCGACCCACAAAAAAGTTGTAAAGGTTTCAATTTTTTTTAAAGCACACAATGAAAAAGTATTTTTCAATCAATTTAAAATTTTAATTCAAATATTTGTTCATTGCAATGTCTAGTTTATGCATAATGATAAAATTTAAAAATGTTTTAACATGCATAAAATGTATACGGATAAAACTAAAAAGTTAAATACCAGAGCGATATTCTGGTATAAAAACTGACATGATTATACTCAAATTAAAGTATATTTTGTGAAGGTTTGTATTCTAAAAAAAAAAAAAAAAAACTTCATGATTTTTCGGTTAACACGCGAAAAAATTATGCAAGATTTTAATTTTGGATTAAAATTTTAAAAAGTTAAGCAACACATAGACTCATAGAAAAAATTTAGTAGAAAAATAAGTAAAGACTTAGTAATACAATTGTACAAGTTTTTAACTAATTTTCATATCAAATTGAGATTTTAGTTAAAAATGTTGCTATTTTCACTTGACAAAATACAAAATGTTTTACCAATTGTGTTTTTGTTGAATTTACTGACGCTAAAAATTATTATTTTGATAATCAAACCTGCAGAGGACGTTGTAATACAATGTTTGCTTTTTGTACAAAATTAATTAGAAAAAACTATGCAAATGGTTTATAATAAAACCAATAAATAAATAAATGATAAATGATTTCCTATGCTTATGCATTTTTTGAGAATTTTTTTAGATTTCTTAAAGAGGTGTACGGGTTAGGGATCCCATGAAAAAATTCTCAAAAATACATAAGCATAAGAACTCATGATTCGCTTTTAGAGTTGGAAAAATCCAAAAAAGTGTAAATGATGATGATGGTGATGGGATATATGAGTGCGGATCAATAAGCCGGTGACTTTTTGAATAAAACAAAGTTTTTTTGCAAAAAAAAAAAAAAGTATTTTTTAACCTAATCTCCTTTTAGCTTAGCCTTACACTTAGTCCAACGTTTTCTCCAATTTTGTATCCCTTCCAAAAAAATAGTATTTTTCGAGGTCCATAAAATAGGCATTTGTTTGATCAATAATTTCATCGTTGGAGTTAAATCTGTTTCCACCGAGCCATTTCTTTAGGTTTGGAAATAGGAAATTGTCACTAGGGGCTAAATGCGGAGAAAATGGCGGATGAGGTACCAATTCGTAGAGCAATTCATAGAATTTGGCCATTGAGACTGCAGACGTTTTCTTGGCCATATGGGGTCGTTTTTTTTTAAATCCTCCTTTTCAAAGTAATCAATGTGGATTATCTCGCATACATCCCAAAAAACTGTTGACATCACCTTATTGGCGACTATTACGCAGCACCCATCTTGCAGACAGCTTTCTTAAACCCAACTGATCATTTAAAATCGAAACCACACTGGCACTTGAAATACCTATTGCATCAACAATATCACGCACTTTTACTCTACGATCGGTCAACACCATATCGTGGATTTTTTTTCGACATTTTAGGGTGTATTGACCTCAATTGGCCGTCCAGAACGTTCAGCGTCATTTGTACTTGTACGACCACAACGAAAGTCAGTGAACCACTTTTTTTACCATTGAAATCGCTGGTGCTGAGTCCTCATAGTATTTATCAAGCTTTTCCTTGGTTTGATTCACGGTTTTTTTTTCGCAAAAAATAATGTTTAATGAGCACTCGAAATTCACTTTTTCCATTTAAAAAAAAAAACCACGAGGTTGTATGCTTTGAACAGCTGTTAAAAGCAAAGTAAATGACGGAACTTGATCAAAATTTGACAGTGGTCTACAAACCGGTGGTAGTTGATGAGAGCTTTATGATCCACCTGAAATTTGGAGTGCGCGCCATTTTTTTGTTAATAATGCCAGTAGAGGCCTACAAAAGTTGAAATTCCAAATTTGGTAGGACTCAGGTCCAGTTTTTTGTGAATAGCGAAACTAAATCTACGCCAATGTGTTTTAATGGTTATTGAACCAACATTTTTACCCCTATATATGTCAAACATTTCTGGTAAAATTACTGCTATAGTGGGAGTAAATGTGTAAGTCAAATCAGGCACAATGCGTAATTTTAAGCACAAACTGCTTAAAAATAATAATTTACTTAGTTTTGTTAGCAACAACACACACGAATTATGGTATTATGATTGTTGATAAACACGTTTCTGCATGTTAAGCACTTAAAAATAAAAAAATATATTGAATTAAACATTTGTTTTCTTCTGTTTGAAAAATTTTGAAAATTTTTTCAAATAAATAAAAACGAAAATTGCACACATTTAATGTAAGTTCACATATTCACATTAAATGTGCGCAATTTTTGTTTTTATTTATTTGCAAAAATTATCAAAATTTTTCAAACAGAAGAAAAACAATGTTTCATTCAATTCATTTTTAATTTTGGTGCTGTATTTGAGGAAAAATAAAAGAACAGCTGTGTTAAATAAATATTATTAAAACAAAAATAAATTAAAAATATTATTAAAACTATTATGTTTGTAGATTGGGCTTTTGTTTTATTAAAACTCAATCTATATTTATTAACTCAAAATTAAATACAATTATAAAATTAAAATGGAAAAATTATAAAATAAAAATCAAAGGCAATTGACTATAAACAAAATTCAAAGTTTTACAAAGTTTATACAGTAGGTCCAAATACATATCAATTCCTCCGCACTAATTTAGGAAACGGTGGTGGTGAATAATGGTCCGGTGGCCTTTTAGTTCTTTGTGACCGACGTGTCGATGAATTTATTAGTGTATTCAAAATTTTATTTGTTTGACTACGTGATGATAAATCTGGTTGTTGAGCTTGATTGGGAGTTACTGCATTTGAAGGTAAATTATCGTTGGAACTTTGAGTTATTGTTTTTGAACGAGTTAGGCTGCAATTTACCAAATTCGAAGATGAATCATTGTTCGAACTTTGTCTTATGGATGTTAACAATCCTTCAGCTTCATTATATACCTCATTATTATTATTTTGCTTATTATAGTTTCTGATTCTGATGATTATAGTTATAGATTCTGATGTCTTTTGAATATTTTGTTGTCTTCATTTTTTAATAAATACATCATCTTTCCAAGTCTTTTAAAAACTTTAGCTTTAATCCAGCGTTGATCTTTAGAAAAATTCCGAATAATAACAATTTCATCAATATCAAATTTTGTTGCAACCGAACTGGTTGTTGTTGACGTTCTACCACTTGTAGTTGTATTTGGTAACAGGCAACTCAACATTGTTTTGGGTTGCCTACCATGCAACAATTCAGCGGGAGATTTTCCATTCTTACAGGGCGTAGTTCTATACGTTGATAAATAGGTTAATACTGCGTCATCGACATTATTACCATTATTAATTTGTTTCTTAATAGCTGTTTTAAAAGTTCTGACAAATCGTTCCGCTTGCCCATTTGAGGCTGGGTGAAACGTGGCTGTAGTTAGATGTAAATACTATGCAATTGACAAAATTTATTGAATTCCTCCGACACAAGTTGAGGACCATTGTCCGATACTATTACGTCCGGCAATCCTTCAATAGAAAATATTTTTTTTAAAACGGCGATAGTTGCAGTTGTTTTAGTTGAATTCATTTTAACGACATAAGGAAAATGTGAATATGAGTCAACACAAATAAACCAATACGAGTTATGAAATGGTCCAGCGAAATCAATATGTATTCGCTGCCATGCTTGAGTAGGTTCTTGCCAAGAACTAAAAACTTGTTTGGGCATTGAGCTTTCCATTGAGCAAGCTGTACAATTTTTTATTAAATTTTCAACATCTTTATCTAAGTGAGGCCACCAACAATAACGTCTGGCCATCTGCTTTGTTTTTACTATTCCCCAATGTCCTTCGTGGAGAAGCTTTAAAATTTGTTTATGGTAACATTCTGGAACAACAACTCTATTATAGTCTGTTTGTAGTACAATAACTCCATATAATGTTGTTAAATTATGACGTCTGTCATAATAAGGTTTAAAATCCTTGTCAATATCTTTTGGCCAACCATTTTTTATATATGTGAATACTTTTGATAGAGTTTTTTCCTTTTTAGTACTTTCAGCTATTTTATAAGCATTAATTGGAAAAGACGACACATCCTCAATAAAATTTACTTCAAAAGCCTCTATTTCTTTGTCAAAATTTTCATCGGAAGCACACGGTAATCTTGACAATGCATCAGCATTTGTATGTAAATTCGTAGCTTTATATTTTATATCAAATGTGTAGTTTGATAGAAATAGAGCCCATCTTTGTAAACGGTGAGCTGAATGTACAGGTATACCCTTGTTTGGGCTAAATATAGATACTATGATCGGTTATTAATGTAAATTTGTTATCGGTTATTAATGTAAATTTTCTTCCGTATAAGTAATCGTGAAACTTCTTTATACCATAAACAATTGCCAAAGCTTCTTTCTCTATCTGACTATAATTTTTCTGACTTGTATTAAGTGTTTTTGAAGCATGTGCAATCGGCTTTTCTGAGCCGTCAGGATAAATATGAGAAATAACAGCACCTATGCCAAATGATGATGCATCTGTGGCTAATAATATTGGAAGATTTTCATCGAATGTGAGAGAATAGTTACATCTATCAATTGTTGTTTTAATTGCTTAAAAGCATTTTCTTGACTATTACCCCAGAAAAATTTACATCTTTTCTGCGTAATACATTTAAAGGTTCTGCCACAGTCGAAAAATTTTTAATATATTTCATATAATAAGTTACTTTTCCTAGGAAAGCTTGAACATCTTGAAGATTTTGTGGTCTTGGCAACTCTTGAATAGCTTTTATTCCTGATCTTGATGGTTCTGTACCATTTTTGCTAATGATATTACCTAAATATTCTATTTTATCTTGCATAAAGCTACATTTTAATTCATTACATTTTAGACCAGAATTTTCTAATTTTTTCATCAATTTCTCTAAGTTCTGAATATGTTCTTCATTTGTTCTTCCTGTGACAACAATGTCATCAAGATAATTCACGCAATATGGTATGTCGGAAATGAGTTGTTCCAAAAATCGCTGAAATATGGCAGGTGCACTAGATACACCAAATGGCAACCTTTGGTATTGAAATAATCCTAAAGGTGTGTTTACTACAAGTAGCTTTTTTGATTCTTCATCCATTGGTATTTGGAAATATGCATCCGAAAGATCTATTTTTGAGAATGTTTTACCTCCTTGTAATTTATAAAGAAGGTTTTGAAATTTAGGAATTGGGTATTGTTCCATATCTATTTGGGGATTTATAGTCTGCTTAAAATCAGCACAAACTCTTATTTTATTATTTTGTTTTTTGGGGCTATAACTATTGGTGAAGCCCATGAACTATATGTTACTGGTTTCCATATACCAAGTTCTTCTAACCTTTTCGCCTCCTCTTCAAATGGTTTCTGAAGAGCAAATGGAATTGGCCTAGTCTTATAAAACTTTGGAACAGCGTTATCCTTTAAATATAAATGAGCTTCAAAAGAATTGCAACATCCTAAACTGTTTGAAAATAAAGATGCATATTTTTTACAAAGGGTTTTTATGTTATCTGTCTCTACATTATCAATTTTCAAAAAATTCTCATTCAAGCAGTGAAAAGCATCACACCAGTCCATTCCAAAAAGATTTTCACCCTCATAAAAGTTAGCCACTACCAGTTCAAGATTCTTTGTCTGATTTTTTAAAGTAACATTAACATCAATTATACCAAGAATAGGTACACGCACACCCCCATACGCTTTCCAAGTTTTATTTGATTTACGTATTGGAAGATTTTTAAATAAATCGTATGATTTTAAGTCAACCATAGAGCAAGAGGCTCCAGTATCAAACTGGAATTGAAGATCATTTCCATTTATCTTCACATTTAGGAATAGCTTCTTATTTTACTAATATATCTCGAATATGATAGCAATATTCAGATATTGACTGAATTTCTTCTTCTTCGTCTGAATTATCTACTAAATTAACTGATTTGTTCATACATACCGGAGAAATATGTCCCACTTTACCACATTTTCGGCATTTTGCTGAACGAAATTTGCAATTTTCCTTACGGTGATCTTTAAAGCATCCCGAACAAGAAGGAAGTTGTTTCATTTGTTGTTGTTGATATCGAACATTTAAGTGACTTTGTTGATTATTACTCTGTGGCTTCTTTGGTTTTGAATAATGCTTCAGTAAATTGACATCATTTGTAATACTATTACCTTTTAATGTAGAAAGAGAACTCTGAGCAGATTCATACGTTTCGGCTATCGAAATTACTTCAGTTAATGTTGGATTTTGTCTTTGTAGAGCGGCATTTCGAACAGCTTCATGTGGCGAATGTAATATAATTGCATCACAAATCATTTCATCCACAAAATCTGTATTACAGTTAGCGTTTTTGCATTTAAAAGAACAATTACGTGCTAAACCACGAAGTTCAACAAACCAATTGGCATACGATTCACCATCATTCATCTTTCGGTTATAAAATTTATAACGGGCAGCTAAAATGTTAATTTTTGATTTGAAATATTCTTCCAACTTTTGAATGATTTCTTCAAATTTTTTCGTTTCCAAACTTTCGTTTCCAAACAGCTTTTCAACTAACTCATATAACTCTGTTCCCATCCACGAAATAAAAAATGAACGCTTTTGGTCGCTTTCTGTAACTCCATAGGCCTTAAAATGCTCCTTTAATTGAGCTGTATATGCATTGAAATTCTGACTTCCCATGTCGAATTTAGGAAAAACAGGAACGTTTTTCTTAGTAGCATTTGAGCTAGTTCCAGCATTGTCATTAAAAAAGCGATCAAAAAATTGTTTATGAGATTCTAGCAACCGGCAAAGTTGATTAACGCTTTCTGGGTCCATCCTCGTCGCCAAATTATTATGTTTGTAGATTGGGCTTTTGTTTTATTAAAACTCAATCTATATTTATTAACTCAAAATTAAATACAATTATAAAATTAAAATGGAAAAATTATAAAATAAAAATCAAAGGCAATTGACTATAAACAAAATTCAAAGTTTTACAAAGTTTATACAGTAGGTCCAAATACATATCAAAAACTAATTAAAGAATAACTTTGATAAAATCGAATCATTGTTCTGAACATCTATCATGTTCAAAAGTGATGCTTCTGCCAAAACTTTCTGAATTGAATCAATAAAATTTGAGACTTTTGGTTATTTTTTCCAGTAAAATTGATTTGTATTGGTCCTGCTTTTTCTATCCAGCTAATCTTGATATTGTCTTTAATAAGGCCATGTTGAGCCAATTGACATTTTATCATTCTTATATTGTTGGATAAGGTATCAGATTTAGAATTACTGTAATTCGTTACCGGGAAAGTAAACCTGGTGTGAATATTTTATAACGCCGCAGTATTTAGTAGTATTTTCCTTTGTTACTTAGCAAATTTTTAATTTTATCTAAATAACCGGTTTTTATTTTATTAAATAAATTTAGCAATATAATAAAAATAATTGCATTACTTTACTGAAAACTTTATTAGGCACAATAAAACTTAAATTTACACACATTATGCGTAATATAGAATGTGGCTATACATTTGTTACACGTTTTGTGTGTACCAATTTAAGCACATAGTGTAAATTTACACAGTTTATAGTAGGAGTACAGTTTCCTACTATTAGTTAAATAAATTTAAACAAAAATTAATTAGAGTGTACATTAGGCCGGGTCGATAAAAAAGTTGTGCCGGTCACCCCCTAGAATTAAAGATAATTTGAAGAAGATTTGAAAAAAATTTTTTTTTTTTTGCCCCGACCCCGCGCATTTGGTTTTTTATTTCCTGTGGCTCCATTTATAGTCCGATCGTAACGTGTGATATATCCTTGTTTTTGGAATGACAACGGCTACATTTTCTACTTTCATCACTTTTGACTCCGACGTTAAATTCTAGAACTTACTTCTGGAAACTCGATTTCTACCAACCTAATTCACGAGTTTTTCTAAACGATAAAAAAGTTTTTTAAATTCCATGAAATTTTGTCTTTTACAGTATATGTATTTATTCAGTTGTCATTCCAAAAACAATGATATATCACACGTTACGATCGGACTATAAATGGAGCCACAGGAAATAAAAAACCAAATGCGCGGGGTCAAGGGGCGTGGCAAAAAAAAAATTTTTTTTTTCAAATCTTCTTCAAATTATCTTTAATTCTAGGGGGTGACCGGCACAACTTCTTTTTTTTTATGGGGTGCGACCCACTCTAGTGCACATTTAATTCTTAAGCTGTGAATTTCCAAAAAATGTTGTTATCATATAAAAGCAAAATCTAGAACGTATGCTCTATTCATTAATATCAATATCTTTAACTAAAAGTCAGCTGCTTAGTTGATGCCATAAGTTATGTTGTTTTGCCCCAATGTGCGCTCTTTGCTTATTTTAAAGTGGCGTACCGGCGAAAACTAAAGTTTATTTACAACTATAGAATCTAAACTTGGAAGTTGAAGAAAAAAGTTCGTATAAATCAATTCTATGGCATAATAAATATTTAGTTAAAACAAGATTTTAATGCTTGTTGTGTTACTTGGCTGTCCTATCTGCAAAATGTTGGCAAAAATGAGGGGAAGATATCATAATTGAGTGCATTATTTTAATAAATATTAGGAAAAAAAAGTTTAAAAGAAAGTTATAAAAAATGTAAAAACTTCGTTTGAAGTTTTTTTTTTAAAGCAAGAATAAAAGAACGCTTCTTACAAAAAAAAGGCGTTAAGTGCAAATGGTGGCATTGTGGTAATTGAAAGTCTTAACAAAGTTAAGTAGAAAACAAAAAGTTCTTAAGGAAAAGTATTAAATTATGATAAAAAAAAGAACAAATTATGTTTTGATAAAAAAATGTATGATGTGCAAATAAAGCTAGAACGGTCAAATTATGCTCAACCTCCCCAACAATATGATAAACAAAAAAAAAGGAAAGAATATAAAAAAAAAAATATTAAGGTTCGTGGTTCTATTTTTGTAGAACAATAAAAAAAAATAACACAACGAATAACTAATTTGCAAAGCAGAGATACTAAACAGTTGTTTTAAAATTATAATTTTAAGTCAACTTTTTTCTATATTTTTTTAATTGATACGTTTTTTTGACTTAAAGTAAAAAATAATTTTAAAATTATGAAAAAACTTCAAAAGCTTGGCATAAACAAACAAAGTTTGTATGGAATTTACAATACTACACAGTGACGTTTAAACGAGCCTGGACTAGAACACGCTCTAGTGACGTAATATCGAGCTTCATTTTAGATCTTGAACCCACCGATCCTCCGGGGGCGCCAATATGACAACCCAAAGTACTGCAATTTTTGCATACAAAATTTTGAGTGCTCGCCATGTTTCTGTTCCGATTTAAAAAAAAAATTAACATATTTGTAATCTGCTATAAGTCTGAAAGAAACCTACTTACATGTGTGGGTTTTCTTTTACAGTACCCGAGTTATTTACATTTCCAAACCTGAAATTCCAAACTTTGGTCCGACTCAGATCCAGTTTTTTGCAAGTAGCGGAACCAAATCAAGAATTTTTTTTTTTTTTTAATATGGGTTATTAAACATTTTACTTTTAACTTTTAAAAAATTAAAAACAAAAGTTTATTTATCGATAATTTATCATAAATTATGACGTGAGCAAGATTTTTAAAGTTCAAGATAATTTGACAAAAACCATGCAATATTATTATTAATCAAAAACGTATTCATCTGCTACTGCAGATTTACGGACACTACCTTAAATGTTTCATTTCACGTCACCGAAAATTCTCAGACGACCAAAGTGTAAGGGGGCAGAAGATATGAACTCATTCCTTATAAAACCACCATAAAATATCCAATTTCATTTGAACCAAACTTGGTATGGAAGGTAAGTGTCATATGGATATATCATAGTACAACTTTTGGGTTGTTAGCTCTAACGGTTGTGGAAATATCGCGTTTTCAAATATAAAAAGAGCTAAAAATTAAAGTTAATTATAATTTATTCCACTATTGGCAAATTAATAAGTGAAGCTCATACGGAATTCAAAGTTATGGATAAAAATCTGAAAAGAGATACTAAATATTACTATTATATAGTAGAAAAAAGATTAACATAATGAAAATAATTTATTGAAAAACTTAAAAATAAGAGTTTTGCAAAAGCAATTTCACATAATTGCCAATAACCTGTAAGCCACAAGAGTCATTCATACCTCATTTTGAAGGTACTTAAATCGTGGTTTTATTGGTTTACAAAAATAACTCGCCTTTTGGCTGTAACATTCTGTGGTCCAAGCCGCTGTATTTAAAAAAACTGGTTTTCTAAAATTTTTAACAAAATATATAATTATATTATAAATTATTTTTCTGAGTCATCGGCTTTTTAGTTGAAATTTTTTACATTTTTTTCATTACTTAGGATACCGCAAGAGCTCCACATAGGGATTTCGACACGACATATGGAAGTAATTTACAATTAACTCAACTAAAAACTTTTCATTTTTAAGAAATCGAAAAAAAACATTTGCAACTTTATACCAATTGAAACATAAAGAAAGACATAACTATTTTTTACCAACAGTTAACAACAACAAAATACACTGATATTTTTTTAATAAATAAACAAGTCTATTGTACATAGTTTAAGCATATTAAACTGAAAAATTAAAATTTTGAGTTGAGTCCCTTTTGTACTGAGTGTGCGATATGTTTTCTAAAAAAAAAAACGGTTTTTTTAAAAACAGCTTTTTGAACCGCGTTTTTTGAAAACAGTGCATTTGCTAATGTAGAAGTGAATAATTTGTGTGCATTATTAAAGCCATGATTTAATTAGCTTTAAAATGAGGTATCACTTAATGCCATAGCTTAAGCCGTTAGAAATGCACGGAATATTATGTACGACTACGTTTTTAAAATTTTCGAAATTTTTCATAAAGGGTGTTTTTTTATAGAGGTATAGTATTTTGAAATGAAATTACACAAAGATGAATTTTTTTAAATTGAGATGCAATTTACTTTATTCGAAAGATAATCTTCTGACATTATAATTTAAATATGACTTCTGGCATATGACCGCTACGGCTCGCTCGGACGTAGTCCAATCTGGAGGTCCAATTTTCGATGACTTTTTCAAACATTTGTGGCCGTATATTAACAATAACTTGGCCAATGTTGTCCTACAAGTGGTCAATCGTTTAGGGTTTATAGGCATAGACTAGCAACTTCACATATCATCTCAGAAAATATTCCAGCGGTGTGGGTCCGAAAAGTGAAATTATGCGGTTACCAAACCTTTCTATTAATAAATCAGTTGTGGCACGAACTGTGTGACATGTTGCGCCGTATTGTTGAAACTACAACTAATGCACATCATGGCTATTCAATTAGTGAACGAAAAAGTCAGTAATCATGGCTTTATAGCGGTCCTGTTCCTGTGCACGATGGCTTATAGACTGATTGGAGTCTTCCTCTACGCTACGCGCTACAGCAGCAATGGCTTCTTCTGTACGCACTGTACGACGTCTCTGTGGATGCATATCATCATTTAGAGTAAACGTGGTGAGAAAACGTTACATAGTTAATCGAATTAATTGCTCTGATGGACGATCATATTGACCGTAAAATGGACGTAGTGTGCGATACGTACTTCGAACAGAACCATGATTTTTCAAAATAAATTTGCACAATTTGGTAGCGTTGTTTAGGCGTCAGTCTATTCATGTTTAAATGCCAAAGCAAACTAAACATAAATCACTTGACAGCTAACAAAATGGCCGCCAGTTAAAAAAGTGTTGCCAACTTAAAGTTCTAAACCTGTTTAAAAAACACGCTTTACATTGTATGTAAAAATAAAATATCTGTTAACGAAATTTACTACCTTGTAAAAATTTGAATAAAATTACATCAATTTAATTTTTAATGTTAAAAATTTGCTATTTTCTTCCAACAAATAAGAAACTTTGCCAGTCTTGCCATATTAAAATTTTTAAAAATGGCTTAAACAGATCAATATTTTTAAAAAATTCTCAAAAATCGTAAAAATCCGATAAATAAAATTGTGTATTACGGTTTAAGAGATTTAACAAAAAATATAAATTGTAATTTAAAAAAATCTTAACCCGTTAAATACATACAAAGTTTCAAAGTTTGAATTTGAGTTGTGCATACAGAAAGATTTTCACAAACTTGTTGTGCTTTCTTTGTTAGGTTGGCTAATTTTGGACCGCCCTCGTGTAATATGAATTTTTTTATATTTTGAACAGGTTTGTAAACAGTTTAAAACTTAAAATACATTCTTTGTAAACAAAAAAAGTGACTTTTTTAGAGGTATCTACCCAAAAAACGCATTTTGGATGCAAATGCAATTTTTGAATGCATTTTAAAAACTGCTTCCAAAATTTCATCTGCAACAAAAATTATTTTTTTAGACAAATTAACGTAAATAAATCACGTTTTTGTATTGTCAAAAGTGTGTTCTGAATATTAAACCTGTTCAAAGTATAGTAGTAGTAGTAGTAGTTGTTCTTTATTTCATATATTATAATGTATAAAGTTTACAAAGAATATGTTTAATATTCGTTCAAAGTATAAAAATTACTGTTCAAAGTATAAAAATTACTTATCAAGCTTTGAGATTATTAGATCTGATTTTGCGATTATTTTTTATGATTTTTTCGGATTACTTCGTTAAGGGTATTTTAAGGTTAACACTATTTCAATTATTTCAATAACGGTAATTTAGCGATAACCGTATTTCAGTTATTTCGGTAACGGTATTTTAAGGGTATTGGTAATTTAGTTATATAATCAGTTGAAAGGGGATTTGAATCGATAACGGTATTTTAGCGGTATTACCTGCCATCCTTGGTTTAAAGTAAAAATAAAAAAAACTAATTTTGCGATTTCCCCCCAAAAAGCAACAATAGTAGGGTGTCCCAAAAAAAAAGAGACTTTCGAATTTTAGAGCTACATATGCTGCCCCTGTTTAAATGCTAGGTCCAAATTTCAGCACCATCAATAATTCTATAAAACAAAGATTTTTCAAGGTTAGTCCGAAACGTAACCGAATATATATATATATCTGCCATTACACGCAAGATCGGCCAAAATCTGACCTTTTCGATTGAAATTATATTTTGCACGCTGAAACTCTTCGAAGCCACTTAAAGACTGGCGTTTTTACTTTCTCGAAATTCTAAAAAATCATTTTATTATTAACGAATTTTATTTTTTTTTTAAAGAAAAAATATGCAGAAAGTGCGTAAGTTTCAACATTAGTAGCTTTTTTTTAATATACATATCGGATCATTGTCATTTAAAATGAATGGGAATGGTACACTCCTCTACTTTTATATTGGAGAATACATTTTTTTCAACCTTAAAAAACAATGATTCTTTCATGAAAATTAATATTTAAAATGCATTTTCAAAAAATTTGACCCCTCTCGATTTGGAAAGAGAATGCATATTTGCAAAATATGTAACTTTTACTATAAAGTTACACTTTTACTTTAAACAAACAAACCTATTAATTATCAATTTCGCTCCAACTTTTTAACATGCTTAATATTTATATGGATAAAACTAAAAAAGTAAAATGTTCAACTTCCTTGCAATACCAGAGCGACATTCTGATAAGAACACCGACATAATTATACTCAAATTAAACATAATTTTGTGTAAAAAAATTTCATGAATTTGCCATAAAAAATTGAAAAAGCTAAGCAAAATATACGAAAAAATAGGTTTAATGATGCAAATATAAAACTGCAATGCTTCAAAAACTGCAGATAAGAAAAAAATTATTTGCCATGTATGGATTCAGTGTACATAAGTCTATTAAAAAGATGTGTTTCAAAGCCAGTTTTATTTTGCCGTTGAGTAGTGTTATTTGTAGTCAAACTAAACTTTCCAAATCTAATCTCTACGTGGATAAAATTTTTGAAAAGACATTGCTAAAATTATGCCAACAAACTTTTTGAAGTGAAAACGCTTCTTACAGATCCTTTTTCTTGCATATTAAATTTTGCAAACATAATATCTAAGAAGAAAAAAATAAACCTGATATTACCAGGTTTGTCAGCAAAAATAAAAATGTTTCATACTAAACTCTATCTTTTCATTTTATAAAATTTAATTTATTTCTCTTTCCTAGTATTTCATTTTTTATTGCTTTTACCGCACATCATTTACTTGTACGCAAAATTATTTAAAGAATTTCGGTGTTCTTTTTGCTGTCGTTTTTTGTTGTTGTTCTTTTTTGTAGTTACCTCTTATAAAGCCGGATATTTATTTGCTTGTACTTTGTCGGTAACCACATGAAAGCCCCTCCTTTTGACACAGAAAAAATAAGAGAAGAACTCACAAAAGCATGCAACATGTTTTTTTTTCTTTATTTATTACACAAAATTTATTACTTTAAATACACACACATACCTGGCATACTACTTACCACATACACTACACCCATGCCATCTTTAACGCTGTACACATAGCAGGCTTTTATTTTATAACTTGGTTTACTCATCGGTTTACTTAAAACTTGAGCTGAATATTTAAATCTCTGATACAAACACAAAACAATTCCTATAGCAATGTAATCAATTAACCAAGTTATACGAGGGAAGTGTATATGAATACAAAAAGTATTGTATGCATGTATATTGAGTTCAGAAAGTAGCAAAAGTTTTAATATTTTAAAACCGCTTAACTATTTAACATATTTCAATGTTGTCGTTAAATAAAAACTTAAAACACCATTTTTGAAAAAAAAACATTTGATTTTTAATTTAGCTTTAGCACATGGAAATTCATTTTGGTGCCAAAATGCACGAGGCTGCATATGCACTCTTAACTTTTTAGGATATACACATTTTTTTAAACTTGAAGTTTTATAGTAAAAAAGTTGAGAGATTAAAAAAGAAATTTTTGTTTCGGTTATACCTCGTACATAGCACTTTTAAACAACGCACAGTGGGGGATTTCATAAAAGTAATGTTAATAAATATAGAACTTCGAAACTACTGATCCGATCGGTACGAATCAATTTGGAAATTGTTAAAGAGGTGTTAATCTTTAGTAATATTGGGATTAGGACACCCTGTCTTAGTACAGGTTGTCAAACTTGACTACCGCATGTAAAAAGGAATCGGTCTACATTTACAAAAATTAAACGCTACAAAAGACTTTTTATACACGAGGTAGTCAACTATGACTACATGTACATAGAAAAATTGATCAACCTAAAATATCTACTTAAGGGGGGACATTACATTCGCGGCAGAGAAAACAGAACTTTTTTTAAAAATTCATAACTCAGTCAAAAACAAACATTTTTCCAAATTATTATTGTAGAAAATTGTAGAAGTTCCAAGAAAACCAATTCAAAAAAATATATTTTTCACCCCAACATGGTTTTATAGAGCTCCAAACTGGCGGCAGAGAAAAAAACGTTATCTTGTGTTGTGCTGTTTCTCACAGTTTTTTGCAATCGCATTTCACTCTGGCGCATTTCAAACGATTTGTATCATTTCCACCAAATATCAGGTAGCAAGTAAAACAAATATATACCAGCTGCAGTACGTAGGTAGCGCGAAAATTAAAAATGCGCTCTCACTAATCCGGCTGTAACTTTTGAACCCGTAGGAATTTTTCCATGAAATTTTTTTTCTTAGAATCTTAAGAATATTTACTAAAATACAAAATTATAAAAAAAGTCGATTTCAAAAAACGACCAATGTCATGACCCCACTTAAAGATTTGATTTGAATTTAATTTGTTTCTAAACAAATATTTAATTGAATTAATTAATATTTTAATTGACTTTTAAATATATAAATACATATTTTATTTTAGACGCAATTATCATATTATTTTTCATACACTGTATGCATAAATAGAAAATTTTCAGTATAAAATACCAAATACATTTGAAGTTAACAAACGAAACAAGCACACACACAAACAGACTCAGCATTGCGAAACACACACATACCAACATATAGATCACACACTTTTTTTGGGAATATCATATTTTTTTTTGTAGAAGTTATTTATAACTTTTTTTTTTCTTCTTAATTTTGATATAAGGTTTAATTAATAGTATCATTATCACGGCAATGATACTAATAAAAGGGGCAAAATCAATTATAATATTAACTGATTCAATAAATTTTTTAATTGAAACCCGTTTTTAGTTTTTTCTGTGTAAGTACACCGTGTATGTAAACAACAGGATAACTCAATCACAATATTACGAAAGATTAACATGTCTTTACAGTGGCGGCTCCAGCACAAGTATTTGAACAAAAAATTGTTCAATCCTAGAAATGTTGCTGAATACAAAATTTGTTTTTCCTCTGTGTTCGAAGCTGTGCTAAGAAGTGTTATCGCGCGCAATTACCTTGTTGCATTATTTTAAGACCAACATACTTCGCCAACTTTCATATATACTCTATCCCCTCTTTCAAAGGCAGTAATATATTAATAGAAGAATCTAGCTTCTCTTCGACAAAAAAAAAAACGAGCCCCGCATTAGGTAGCACACTCCGGGAACTCCTGCTTTAAAAATATGTAGTTGTTTGGGTTGTAATACAGTTTTTTTTTTAAATGTAAATGTCAGTCATTTGTAGAACAAATTAAATTGTTTACCAACCTTGTAGTTCATTTCAAAAAACAAACCACATCAAATGACTGTTTTATGATTTTACATTAATTTTTTACAGTCGTTTTTTATTTTTTACTAACATATGTGGCTCATTGTTACTACAATTATTAATAATTTTTTGAACTGTAAAAACAAATGTTAGTTGTCTTTAATGAAATGTTAGTCGTCCTTTCTTCAGGTAAAATTTCATTTGTTTTTGACTACATTTGCTGTCTCCTTTAGCCACATAATATCCTTAGTGCATATTTTATTATTAAGTTGGTTGTTTTTACATTATAAAACGTTGAGTTTAACATTTCAACTATTTATTTTAAAAAGTAGGATGAGTTAATATGTTTTTCAAGTGAGTTATAAATCGTTTTTCATTTCAAAGTTTTTGAAAATTTAAACGCCAACTTTTGTTCAATTTTTGTATGCACATTTTATAAGAGGTCAGTAAATTTTTTTACTTAAATACACACATTATAAAATAGAGAACAACAGGAGATCTGAAGGAATGAACTAACCTCGCTGATATACAATCATTTGAATAAATTAAAACTTTCTCAGAGAGATAAAGTTGTACTCGATACAGTGGGGCAAACGAGAAAATATCTTAATGAAAACTACGGCATATTGATTTTAATTGCAGATAAGCGAAATAAGACAGTGGCAATAAATAAAAATGACTTTGAATGTAAAATGAGGAAAATTATCGGGGATATGTACACATACAAATGTTTAACACGGGACCCTACTTCAATTCTACAGAATGTAAACAATTTATTTGTTAAAAAACTTTTTAATTTATATTTAATTGACAGAAACCCTTATTTAAATCTATTCCAAGAGGAATGGGTTTGGGCAGCCCGCTAATGGGCTAGCTTTTACCCTATAGTCCCTTGCAGAAATTTTTAAAAATACCGTCTTAGCAGATGCCTACGCGAAAGAGGAACATTAACACCAGGTTTCAAGTTTCTATCTTCAGCGGCTTGCTTAAGCCGTTATGGGGAACACTTTTCTCTTTTTGGATCTAATTTTTACTATGTTCCAGATTAAAATTTTAAAAACTACCTTATTAATGACCTAGGCCTCATTTAAAGGATTTGGACAGGCTGTCATAACACTTTTCCCTTTTCGCCCCTTCCCACAAGTATTTACAAAAAATTCCATCTTAGCGAACGTTTATGCGGAAGGTGAAACTTATATACAAAATTTGCAGCTACCAACTTTAGAGCGGCGAAGAGGTAGACTTTCCCCTTTTAGTTCCCATTTTCACCAAGTTCCATTTTATTATGAACCTTATCAGTGTATTACCACATGCATAAAATAACCTACACTCAAAAAAAAAAAATAAGTTAGAAAAGCACCTCGTTAATCAGGTATACTATTTTTTAGCAAAATTTTTTCCTAAAATTATGTTTTAAACTAAAATTTTAGTTATACTTATGTTTTACTTATATTTTACTAATGGTTTACTAATTTATTTTGTCAAAAAAATTGTGTTGATTAGCACATCAATAGTGTGAACAATAACCAGACTAAAAGATATACTCAGAATGAATTAGATGTCGCGGCATGTCACGATGTAGTAGTGACGAGGAAAATTATACTAAAAAGTACAACTTTTGCAAGATATAAATAAAAAAATCAACCATGGAAGATTTTTGTATCTGTTTTTCATACATAAAACAAAATTGTGGATTAAAACAACTTAAATTTTGCGTCGTCGCCGGCTTGTGAAAGTAATTGTCTATTACTTAAATAAAAGACAAAATAAAATATTTAAATTTAATAAAGATTAAATGTGTATTCGTAAACTAAATGTTTATATATATATTAATAATCTTGTGTGGTCGAATTGCAAACAAATATGCAATAAGTAGACAGACTAAAGCGAAAGACAAAGACATACATCTTAGGTATATTTTTCTGTTTCCTTATTCTTATTGCAAAAAAGGGTTGTATATGTTATGTTTTGTTATTTTTTCGTTTCGTCTCTATAATTCTCTGCGGCATTTGCGTTCCTTTAAAAGATAGCACCATTTAGACAATAATCGATGTAAGTAGTTCAAAGATAATTTTGTTTATGTTATATTTAATTATTTCTATTATTTTTAGATATTACATTAATTCATATCGTCAATTTGGGAGTATGAACATTTTTATATTTTGTAACGCATTGTAAAGTATTTTAAAAAGAATCACAAAAATATATTTTATGATTTTCACCAAATAAATTAACTAAAGTATAATTTTTCGACAAATTTTTTGAGTTCTTTCAGTCTACTAATTTTCAGCAAAAATTTTATATATTTTTAGCAAGGGTTTTTTTAATTTCTTATCTACTAATTTTTAGCAAAACTTTTGCTGAACCTACTAATTTTGTTGCTAATAATCAGCTTGCTGATTTTCAGCAAAAGATTTTGCTGACATTAGTAATTTTTTTGCAAGCACCCTCCTGACTAAAATTTTGCTGACTCAGCAAAATTTTTTGCTGAATTTACAAACTTTTTTTTTTTGAGTGTATATCTAAGCATTTGTGTGGTAAAACTACATGACATATGATTAATAATTTTATTACATGTATGATATGATTCATCATACGCCATATAGTTCTAACATACGAACGTTTAAGATGGAAAATATTCAACAAGTTAAAACTTTTGGCCAATTTTTTAAATTTCTGTAAATCTCAGCCTTTATTGAAGTTTCGCATACAAAATATTATCTTGCAAGTGTAAAAATGTTAGGATTTTTGTAATGAGTCCATAAAGCAAAACATGACAAGCTTAGATTTTTACATTCATGATGTGTCCTATTTAAGAGTCAAAGCGACTATTAATTAGTAATGGCAAAGATACAAATATTTATAGCAATGCGAATGACAAAAAATTTTCCAAACTATATGGATTTTTAACCACTGAGTGTTAGTAATACAATTTATAAATTTCAAAAACATTTATTTAAATGAATATTGGTGGTTTGGTGATTTTTTTTTTTTTAAGTTCCGTATACTTTTTGATCATAACGTTTCTATGTAGTAGGTTTTTATTACGAGTACAATCGTATTACACTTTCATACATACCTTCATTCATACCTTCATGGCTGATTATAAGATTGGCAAAATATTTCCATGTGTTTTGTTAACATTCAAAGAAAGTGTTAGCTTAACTTTTTTATCCTTTTCTTTTCATACATACTACATATTAGGGTGTCCTATTTAAAGTATGGCAAGTAATATTACTTAAACCATGCTTGCTTACGATGGGACACCTGCATCGTTTTTCTTTGGGTTTTTGTTAGATTTTATATGTCGTTTTTAGTAGATATAGAGAAGATACTCATACATTTAAAGGAGTTCGAATGAATAGATGGATGTGTACATAATGTGGTACTTATGTGTACTAAATCAATAAAATCTTTTGGTTTATGGACGGACATGCAAACATACGACAATCTGTATGGTTGTAATAATATCATAAAATCAACTCATTCGTACAATATTCATTGAATGTGTGGGAAAAGGATAATAATTTCATACTTGGCTGTAAAGAATTAAAAATATACTTCATCGTATTTGATTTTGTTAAAGAAATGTTGTATTATAATCAATAATTTTTAAAAATAGGACACACGTTTGAGATAATGGTCCTTTAAATTTCATTGAACTTGCTATTTATATTCTCCTAGTAAATATGGATTTTACGAATTTAATAACTGCTCAAAGTTGGCGATTTTTGGTTTCCTTTTTAATATGGGTATCGATTTTAACATACTTGGCAACAAATATTGAAATTAGTCGTTGGGTAAATGTGGTGGGGAATGTGATGTACCATGAAACGACTAACAGCTATATCTCTGCAGAAATGACATGTAAGAGCCCATTTTAAAGTGAGATGTATTTGTCTATAAGCATTAGGATTTTCCATTTCCCGTGATTTCTTATTTCCCAGGAAAGCGGGAATAGTTTTTGAATTTCCCGGTATCCCGTGAATTCCCGCTTGTTTTAATTGCCAAAGTTTCCATCAAAAAGATTCATTCATAGGACCACGCAAAATTACATAAAAATCGCATTATCTCCGGTTTACTGGTAAATTTGTACAACGCTTTTAATTAGAATCCTAAATTTTTTAAATATTTTAAATAAAAATTACATATTACAATAGTAAACCTCTCCTTTATTATATTCGTTAATACCATTATTAAAGTTTTTTCTTGAAAATCAATTTGTACACTGATGGAATTGTCCTTGATGACATTAAATGAAACAATCTTTTGTACATTATATTCATGAAATTTTAATAATATTAAGAAATTTTTCACAAACGTTTTTTAATAAAATTTCATAAAAAAATTATTCGATTTCATAAAATATATCTTTATAAATTTAACGAAAATTTTCTTTATAGCTATGACATTATTTTAAAGACTTAATTTTTTATTTTTTCCTGAAATTTCATAATTTCATTAATTTTCATATATTTCAAACTTTAAAAGTTTTAAGATTTAATTTTCAAGTGCCCAACATCTTTTATACAGTGCTTTATTATTTCAATGTAATCTTTTATTGATTTTGAACTTCTAGCAAATTGTTTCAAAAATCATATGAAGCGGTTCATTGGCGTAGTTCCAGTATATTTTCCAAGACATTCATGAAGATTTTTGTTAATTCAAAGAATAATATTAAAAGATTTTATGAAACTGTTTCATAAATTCTATAATCGCTTCATTTTCGGAATGATTCAATAATTTTATGAAGATTTTCATTAATTCTGCAAACATTTTATAAACCTTGACTTTAACGAAATCTGTTTCATAGATTCTATGAAAAGTTCCAATGGACAAGACACCTTTCATTAAAGGTATGAAGAAATTCATTACTGAAGTGAAGATCATTTTCTCAATTTAGACTCACCTATATTGATTAGTAAAAAAAGAGAAATTGCAAATCTCTCAGTAGCTGAGGAAAATTTTAAATTAGATAGCTGATAGCAGACGAAAGATAATTAACAAAACAAGTTGGCTGATATTAGTATTTTATACTGAAAAGTCGATGCTTACTAATAACGATTTAAAAACTTACATTCGAACAATTTCTACAGAAGGTTATCGAATCGAATAATATCGGTACGATTGGTACCAATAAGGACCGTTAAAACTGATTTAAGTCATTCGTTATGGAGTACATTTGAATTTGGGTATGCATTTTCATTGCTAGCATGCAGTTTTTGAGGCATTCAATTAATGAACGTTTTCAGAAATTTTTGGGAAAAATTTCATTTTATTTATTAAAAAATTCCAAACCCGTAATGAAAAAGTTTCATTAAAATTTGTTTCAAAAAAATTATGAAGCTTTTTCATAATATTAAATAAATTTTTAGTTTCATTTAGTTTCATTTCATTAAAACTCGTACAAGAAAATTCTTTGTGTACAATTTTGAATTTATAATCTTTAAAAAAGAATGTTTATTAATAACATTACGAAAAAAAATTTCCGGGAATTCCCGAGATATTTCCCAGGATTTCGGGTTTGAAAAACGTCGGGAATTCCCAGGAAAGCCCGTTCCGAGAATTCCCGTGAAAAACTCTAATAAGCATACTTAAATTGAATGCATTAGAAACTTCAAAATATTTTAAAATTGCAAAATTATAGCTAATTTTAACATTTTTAAAAATTTGTTTTAAGGTAAACTTTTTGGTGTACCGAAGAATTAGAGAAATATATATCAAGTTGTGTTATGTTGACAAAATTTTTAGAATTACAAAAATTTCTTGTGCTGTATTTATTTTCATATAAAATTAAAAGATCTGATTAAGAATTTTTTCGAACTCGTAAAAACGTTAATATGCTGTAACGACGAGTTTTCACCGTTTGCTGTTATATAGCTAGCGGAGGTCCAGGTACGTCACAAAAATTTATATAATAGTGACTTTGGGTGGAAATAAATGAGTAGATTTAAATTTATTTATTTTTTTTATTTCAGTATTATTTTCTCTTTATTCATCCATTTATAAAAAAATTCCATTTGTAATTCGAACTTAAAATTAGTTATAGGCTTATGAAATAGTTATCTAAAAAACTTGTCCCCGTAGCATCTAGAGAGGATGTTGCTGGTCAGGATGTTTCCTAAGTCGGTAGGTTAAACTAAGCCGAGTCAGTGGGCGTGCAACAGGAGAAACTTTTGGAATTCTGAGTAAGGAAACCTCTCGAAACGACACTTATGAACATAAACGCAACTCCCAAAATACCCGAAGAGAAAAAAATATGGGAACCTAAACGGAACTCCCAAAATACGCGAAATACCTGAAGAGTAAAATAAATGAACCTAAACGGAACCCCTAAAATACACGAAATACCCGAAGAGAAAAATATGGGAACCTAAACGGAACTCCCAAAATCGTACGAAAGACCCGAAGAGCAAAGTATGGGAACCTTAACGGAACTCCCAAAAACGCAAAATCACTTTAAGAGAAAATCTGTGAGAACCTAAACGGAACTCCCAAAAACACTCGAAATACCGGCAGAGAAAAATATGGGAACCTAGACGGAACTCCCAAAATACTCGAAATACCCGCAGAGAAAAATATGGGAACCTAGACGGAACTCCCAAAAACACAACTTAGCTCGATTTGAAATAGAGGAACCAATTTACGGAACTCCGCTATTTGTCATGATGACCTGTGCCTGTTGCCGGCCACACACTAACTGATCTTTTTGAACTCTGTCGATTCTTGTTAAGCCTGTTTACCACTTTTATTATTCCGACACTCGTTGTCATTTGACATTTGTTGTCAGCTGTTCTCCTCAGCTGGCGGTGATGCCAGACTGTTTAGGAACTCTTCCCTTAAACTGGGTGGCTCGGAGTAGATTATTCTGATAGCCGTTAATTTTAAAATTTTTAAATTAAATTAGTTTTATTCCTGGGATATAGAAAATTAATTATACAATTCAGTGGAAAAAATATTTAACAAAAAGAAAAATATGGTGGAGTCAAAAACAAAACCCTAGGCGACTTTTGGTGTTACAATGCTGAAAATTACTCCATTTTATTTGTTAATGTGCAAAATTAGTTGTTTTCTTCCAACAAATCAAAATAGCTTAAGAATTTATTCGCCAGTGTTACCATATTACAATTTTGAAAAATGGTATAAAAACATCAATATTTAAAAAAAAAAAAAACTCTCAAAAACGCGTTAAAAACCGATGGATATAATTATGAATTACAGTTTGATAACAAAAAAAAAATCTTAACCCGTTAAGTACATACAAATGTAGAAAATTTGAAATTAAATTGAGAATATCACCGCTTGAGGGCGTAATAAGAGTACAAAAACTTCAGAAAAAGCTTACTGAGACACTTTTTATTACATCTTTCTACCAAATTTCGTCAAAAATTCCCACGGAATCGATGAGTGATATAAAATGGGTTAATCATTTAAATTTTAAACGATCAAATATTTCATTATATAATACATTTATATTATTTAGTTGTAACACATTTAATTTCATACAAAATTCATTTGTTCACTTTGTCACAAAATATCTTAACAACCAACTATGGCTTATAATTTGTAGCAAAGAACATAAAATATGCTTAAATGGAAAACTGGAGGATGTACTCTGTAAAATTATTAGATTTTTACCGTTCTCATCATCATACATTACGTAAATACTAAGTTTATCATTGGCATCATATGGGATTTATATTTGAGCTTCTTTAATCGTGTGATGTGGTTGAAAAAAGATGGGAAACCAAATTGGCAAAGCGTATTTGGTTACAAGGGCGTTTTGTAACGGAAATAGCGGGAGTACATGTTAAAAATCGTATTTTACGTACGTAATTTAAAGAAATGCTTTGATAAAGTTGCAATTTTTATGTTTTGCTGTTTTTGAATGTAACATATAAATTATATCGAAACTAGAAATTATAAAAAACAAGTTTATTACAGAACTATTTATTTTGAAAGTGGTAGGAGTCCCCGCGTTTTTAAGATTAGATGTAAAAGGTTTTGAAATTTAATGTTTTTGCAGCTGTAGACTTTTATACAATACTTTTATATACATCACATCAGGGGACATTCAATTTATTTATTCTTTAAAGAAAATTACATATTTATTATCCACGTTTTTGCTATTTTTAATGGGCCCATACCACTTTCAAAATAAATTCTTTTTTAAAACAGTTGTTCATAACATATAAATATAGTTTTTTTGTACAAGCTCTGCCTGTTATGGTGGCTCTAGCTTTTCTAAAACTTCGGGTTCTGATGAGATCTTTAGCCAGATCGAAATACTAGTATCAACCTAGCTAATATGTTTGATTTGCTTTATTTTTGGAATTATACTTAGGTTAAAAGCTCGTTATCAATTAAAAATAACATTCAAATAATCTCAATGTATTTAAAAACAAAAAAAAAACAAATAGAACTGTAAATAATATTACTTGAGCCAGAGTGAAAACTATAATTTTTTTATATAAATAGAATATTCTATATGTGGTCTTCAAGGTTTAGTAACGTCACGATGCTTGTTAGGAAAATACCCTATCCACGTATTTGATTACTAAGAAGACAATAATGGAGCAAAATTAATGATTAATAGCTAATATGCTGTATTTGCATAATTCTTGGAAATATATGGAGGTTGAAAGCTCGGTAAAATTTAAAATAACATGAAAATAATAATAAAACTGTAAAAAATGTATTTGCTTTATTTTAAATTTTTAAGGAAAATTGATTAGTTTTTGGATATTGTTTGTAAATTGCCAAACTTCCCAGCAAAACCTTGTCAATAGGTTGGTATTAAGGAACATATTACCCGGTATTAAGTTAAACTCCCTACCCTTGCGTTACTTCGCAACTGTTGATATTTCTCAATAACCTTTAGTAACACCAAATTCACATGTTTAAATGGTTTTATGGTATAATTAGCTCATTTCGACATAAAATTTAATATAATTAAATTTTTACTATAAATTTGACAATTTCAAAATAATATTCGATTTAAAAATCAAAGATTTTAATAAAAAGTTTTGATAACTACATATTTACGTGTAAGTGAGGCGTAACATGTTACCGAGGTAAGTACACTGATAGAATTTTCCACCATAGTATTTATTAATGACTCGATTTCATTGAAATGTATTCATTGATTTAATGATTTAACTGAATAAAAATTCATTAATTTTCTTTATAAAACTTTTTTTATAATTTTTTTATAATTTCAAAAAAAAAAAAATTATTAAATAAATGAACATTTTTTGTAATTATTTCCATTAAAAATCAAACTTGCAATAGGAAAAAAATGTTCAGGGTAATAATGTGATTGTTTTCCTATTTCGGTAAAAAAAAAGAAAGTAATGACAAATGACACACATTTCTTTGTTAATCAAAATTAACCAAATTTCCTGTATAAAGTGTGGATGTGAAATGATTACAAAACTCTGAAAAAAAAATTCTTAAGTCTACATAAGTGCTTTTGTAAAAAGTCAGGAGATTTTTTTATTTTTCTTTTTTTTAATTAAAAAAGTAGTTTGTCGCAAATATCTTAACCTCTTAAAAAAGTGTATTATAAAGAAATAAATTTTTGTTTTGTAATAAAAAGTAATAAATGTATTTTATACGAAGAAAGAATTTTATTTATTTAACACATTAAACTTTCATAACATTTATGCTAGAACAAATGTAATATACTTTACGGCATTTTCATTGTGTCAATGAAACTATTCAATAAAATTGATTTAATGAAACAACCTTCATTGATTTAGTAAAACATTTCTTTGGGGACTTTTTTATGAAAATCTTCATTGTATTAATGAAGAAGTTCATTCAGTGTAATAGAAAAGTAACCAGTTACCGAATTTAATTTCTTATTGCCGGGCAGAAGAAAGTGTTGCTGGGTTGCTTAAAATAAAAAATGCATTTTAAAAAGAATAACGAAATTAAGAATTTCGTGAAAATTGTGCTTGCTGGAAAAATTCGAAGAGGAGATTTGAAATCTGGAAGTCATCGGTTATAACACCCAGAGAATTTTTTTTATGGGCAAGATATCCGTGCTATTCAAAATAATGTACAATACAAAAATTTCACTAAAGTTTCAGCGATCTTTAAAATGTAAACAAAAAGTTTTTGTATAGTGAATATAAGTCATTGAATACTCCATCATTACATCAATTCTTTTGAAAATGGACTTATACCACTCAAGTGGTTCCCATATACCATGCAATTGCATAAATATTATGAGATTGAAACTATTATGGGTTTTCCCCTTCTCGGGAATTCCCGGCCCGAATTTCAGTTATTATAATTTTCCGCTTTCCTTATAGTTTTGCAGCGGTATGCGGGGAAGCGTCAAATTTGGAATGTGCTGCTGTAGAAGAGAAAACGTTTGAAAAAGTTTTGAATGCAGATTTTAGTAACTTAAATGTATGATCTTAATCTATCTCCAAAACTACTTTAAAATAATTCATATAGATGGAGTTCAAACTTTTTGAAGTAAGTGGTCAAAAATCTCAAAATATAGAATATTTGTTGAATACCTCATTTTAACTTCAGTTTTCAGTTTTTGAAAACTTCCAGTTTAATAATTTTTATGGCATTTTTTTGGTATGGCGTTGTGGTGTAATGGTTAGCGCGTTGGACTGATGCACAGATGGTACCGGGTTCAATTCCCGGTGACGACAACATCAATTTAGAAAAACAATATATATGAGTTTTCTATCCCTCATATGTGTCGCAGCGCCCGCCTTCGGTGTTCACATAGCACTTAGCACCACCGAAGTAAAATAATGAATCAGGGCTATGAGCCAAAAAGCTTCAATAAGTTAAATTTTTTAATAAAATCAGGTATAACCTTTCTAACGATTAAGACTCTTTAGACAACCTGCATTATTTTCTAAACTATCTTTTATGAATTGTTTTTTTGATCTTTTATCTGGAGAATAACACATTTTCATGTTTAACGCTAGAATGACAGAAACTTTGTATACCTACCTTGCCCAAAACCAGTATATTTTTTTAAAAATTCGTCAAAAATACATTTTTCTTCCGATCCTTACGGTTTTAAACAGCAATATAAACTTGAAGTCCAGCACTTTAATTTCTTTAAATGTTGTAATGGTTAAGCGATATTTGGAACAGAAAGTATATATCGTCGGCATGGCTGCAAATAGTGAAATGTGTTTTTCAGCAGTGTGCAGAAACTGATTTATATTATCATTTTAAGATATTTTATTGATATCATATGACTTAATCAATTACTAAAATACTGAATTAAAAGATATCCGGATATAATCTCTGTTACGTTCAATGGTAGCTACAATAAAAAAAAAATATCAAAATAAACAATACTCAGGAAATTCTTCCTAATAATTAATGTTTGTTTTCTTTGGAAAGGGGATAATAGAGAGGTGAAAGATGGGGAAAGATGAAGGGCTTCAAACCTAATAAGTTTCTAATATATATTATTTTTCTAAATTGCTGTTGTCATTACCGGAAATCGAACCCGGTACCATCTGAGTAACAGTCCAACGCGCTTAAAAATTACACCACAACGCCCACTGCTGCCGATAAATAAAAACTTTTTAATATTATTTTATTATTTTGGAATTCTAGATTTAAAATATACAAACTAATTATAAATCGTACAGTTTTAGAAAAAGTTACACTAAAAAAACGAATTACAATAAAATGACATATACCTGCTTTATGCTCCAAATATCACTTAACCCTTGGACAACCACATGGTTCTGGCCAGGCATATTTCATTTTTGAGCGTTAATTGAACATACTTCTAGTTTAGGTAGATACCTGTATTTCCTGGTAGCCGAATAAAATATTGTTGGCTTTCTATTCAAAAATATCGTTCCAACACGACGAAAACTGCAAAAGAAAAAAGTCCCCTCGAACAAACACATATGCCTGGCCAAACCCCCATTCAACAACAACCATATTTTGGGACAACATTCAACCCGTTTGGCCATCTTTCTTTGGAAGGCCGTTTGAATATTCCTAGCAACATGCTGCCTAACGAACAAAGCGGTGCACTGAATTCCAGAAAAGATTGCAGAATTTGTCTCACATTCTAAAGTATATTATACTTGCATTCCACAAAATGAATAAACATTTTTTACATTTTTATTGTTATATCATGCATTCCACAAAATGAATGATCATTTTTTTTAAATTTTTACCAAAATAATATACTAGCATATTTCATTCCATTCAAAGTTAAGGTACCCTTTTTGCCATACAAATGCATGAAAACGTATAGGAGTCTGGCCAGGCATATGTGTTTGTTCAAAGGTTCCAGAATATGCGTTTGACGGGGGGTTAAATACCACAACACTTCGAATTGCTTTAAAACTTTGACGACAGCACTTAAACCGCTGATGCTTTTCTGATGAAACTTCGTGGAGACTTAGGACTATGACTTAAAATAAATTGTGTGCTACTTTTGGCGCTTTACTGCTTTACTGCTCCCCCTATCAGAAAAATATAGTACTTATGCTAAGATTTACTTTAAATTTTGTGCTAAGTTATGTCTAATCCCAAAATATTTAAGTATAAACATAATATAAAATGTTTAACATTAGAAAAACTAAAACACAGAAAAAAATTGCATAAAAAAAACAACCAAAAAATAAATTTTTCTTTGGGTTGACTTTGTAAGGCTTGGAGGGTATCAGTGATACCTACAATCTGTATGTATCAATCGCAACAAGATTTATTAAAATAGTCCTTCAGGCTTTCATAAAATAGCAAAAAGTAAATTGGGACATATAAAAAGCATTCATCGTCAAATGGCTAAATGCAGTTTTAAAGTGCTAGACTTCTAAATTACACTGCTGCTTTGCTAATCGGAGAATGATTGGATGAAAACTGTACTTTTGACGAAATTTAAAAATAAACACCAATAATTTTGACTAGTTTTGGGCAGAGTAGGTATAAAAAAAATTATACTCGGAAACTAGGAGAAATTTAGAATATTGATGATACACTATAATTAATTTCTTTTAAAGTTTACCCAACTTATAGTACACACGAGAAAAAAATAGGTATTTGCCAACTGAAATTTGGTTACTTCTACTCAAATTCGGTTAATACGAATTTCAGTCAGGTATTTGCCAACTGAAATTTGGTTACTTCTACTCAAATTCGGTTAATACGAATTTCAGTCGGTTGGCACAACTTAACATTAGTTTTCACAACAAAGTTCGGTTAATTCAACTGAATTGTAGTTGCAACATCAATAATATTAAGAAATCTAATGTAAACATCGTTGTACTAACTGAATTTATAAGTTGTTACCATTAAAATACACTTTTCAATTCGGTTGGCACTTTTTTTCTCTGTGTGTACGAAACTGTACTCCTACTACTGTGGGAAAATTTGTTGAAAACTTTAGATTTACAAGATAAAGTAGAAACCATCAAATAGTTGTTCATCATATATATTCTTCTTTATACGAGAGATCTTGTAATATGAGGACAACTGGAGTCTGAAATTCGCTATCTAAATAGACATCTTAAAAGCTTTATTGTTTCAAGTACCACATTTAAACTCAAACTAGGGCAGCATTTGGATCACTGACTATAATTAAGATAGTTTAATCAACAAGCTAATGTGTAGTTCCCACCTTTCCAATGTTTTTAGTGGTACACTTGTAACTCTCAAACCAGCATTTTAGTTAAAGTTTTTTTTTTTTAACTTTACATTTTATAAGTTGTAATTCTTACCAAATGATTTTTTTTGCATGTTGGCTGGATAACTATTGTTGTCGTCGTCATTCTCATTTTCCAAATCATCGAATTATATTTTTTTTGGAACAAGTTGGTTTTCCATTATCCATATTGTTATTAATTTTCATTAAATTCTTTCCCAAATTGTATTTCGTTAAAATATTTATCTTTGAACTATTTATATATTGAATTTTAAATGTATGAATTTATCAGCAACATGTTCTTAGGAGTATAATAGAAACATTTTCTTTTAATAAAAAGACAATATTTTTGATAAAAAACTTAAAAAATGGTCTTTTTTTACGAGCATGTAGGAAAAGTTGTATATGACATTCATATATGCCCATATATGACAATATAAGTCCATATACCCTCGAATTTCGGATCCCAGCATATGTATATGGATTCATATATATGTAGCCATATATGACAATATATGAACATTTTCAACTAAGCCGGAAAATATGAAATCATACACTCACAAGAACTTTTCCATAAAAAGTCAACAGTTATTTAAAAGTTTAACCGGTAAAGTTGTTTCAATGGAATATAGCTACAGTTAAATTACCAAAGAAATATATTTTTTAACGTCCTGTCTGTTATTCAACAAAAAAATAAACAAAAAAACGGACTTTCCGCAACAAAAAGTCGTTATATTATATTGAGTATTAAAATAAACAAAAACAATCTGTTGTTTTTATGGATTTTGTCAATTTATTTTCCAACAGTTGAAAATAAACTAAAAAATACGATTGTTTTAAACGAAAAGTAAGTAGTCCTGTTTTTAACTAATTTTCAGTCAATTTAATGTGTATATTCAGTAGTCTTTACGGAAAAAATATTGTGAGTGTATGAACCTCCATATTTGTTCATATACGCAACCATATATTTGTACATGTATGCACTTTTTTTAACCGGGTATTCAATTATCATGCTTTTTAATAAATTCCATCAAATGTTCACAAAAGTTTTTTTGTAAAAAAATTAACTTTTTTTTTGAATCAATAGAATTATTTCTTTTTAAAAATAAAACATTTCTCTGTCGACACGTACATCACACTCATTCTTCTACAAACAATATAAACATATTTTCAAAGTTAAGACCACAATTACTATGACTACCTCAATCGACGAAATATGAAAAAATGTGTGTCTGTCTATTGGAGAGTTAGACCTACACAAACATCAGGGATGGATTTATGGTGTTATTTAACACATTTTGCAATTCCGCGAACTTGCTACCTAAACTAAAAGAATTCCAACTTTAAAGGATGCTTTAAGTTTAACTTTAACTGTAAAAAGATTAATAAAAAAAATGCCTCAAGTTCCGGAAAATTAAAATAAATGGTTCCAAATTGCCGAAGTATATACAAACTAGAAATTGTTTCAACGAAAAATTTGTGAATTATGTATTCTTATACAAAATTTTTATTCGTCTGAATCTAGCCTTTTACTACAAAAAAACGTTGATGTTTAATCCGTGTTCAAAAAACTTATACAAACTTTCTATTTTGAAAGTGGTATGAGTCCTTTTGGTTTTAAATTGTAACATTTAAGGATTTGCATTTCAATGATTTTGAAACTGTACCCACAACTTTTTTTACAATCTTTTTATACATATCTCATCACGGGACTTTAAATTTATTTATACTTAAAAAAAAAAAAATATATATATATATATCGATTTAATAATCGTCGATTTAATAATCGCCCATGGCTCAGTGAAAATCGTATTCTAGGGATCAAAATAAGAAACTTTGCCGAAGGAAACATACCTCTAATACGAATTCTACTACCCCCAACTGTTGACTTTTGTCCCGTATGGTCAAGTTTTGAAAAATCCCACTTTGACCCATTTAGAGTGCCCAATCGAGTCCAAATGTATGACCGACCCCCACTAACTTTGGAGGGCCGATCCACCCATGCCAGTGGCACACCCCCTGGAACTCCCCTGGGGGGGTTCCCCATACGAACATTTCAAAAAATGGTGATTTTTGTATGGGGAACCCCCCAGGGGAGTTCCAGGGGGTGTGCCACTGGCATGAGTGGATCGGCCCTCCAAAGTTAGTGGGGGTCGGTCATACATTTGGACTCGATTGGGGCACTCTAAATGGGTCAAAGTGGGATTTGACCGTAGGGTCAAGTTTTGAAAAATTTCTTTTTAGTATTGATTATTAAAAAAAACGTATTAAAAAAATTAAGTTTACGCCTTAGATTAGATTAGACTAGAGTGGCACTATGCACCGCGACCAGAAGTTAGTATTTTGTGCTGCCAGCGAATACACCCTATAGGTTCAGACTCCCTACGAATCCAACTATCCTATCAGGTAAACAGTTCCAAACGTCCGATGGCGTCACTATATTACCACCAAAATAACGCACCCTAATGTCGGAGAGCCTCGGACATTTGCAGAGAACATGCTCTGAGGTCTCGGGTTCCAGTTCACAAAACCTGCACGTATCCGTAGAGGATCGTCCCATCTTGTACAATTAATACCTAAGGCCGCAGTGTCCCGTGAGGTAACCCGTCACGGTCCCGTGCTGTAACTCAGGAACGACTTAACTTAGGGCATAGAGATTTCGGATCTAGGAAATATAAATAATTTTTAATAACTCCTAAGGTTATTTTATCCAATTCGAATTAGTGGTTCATGAGCTTCCAAAGTCGACACCTACGAAAACACACACAGCATTTGGCTATCCTATGTCCGTGACCCTTTTTTGCCTATATCTCCTGACCCAGGTAGAATATTTGCATGAAACAAAATCTTAAACATTTGTAAAATATTAATATACACATTTAAAAAATAATAATGAAATTTGAGCATTTAAACATTAGCAAAACCCAAAATAAGCTAGTAGTTACAATTGTATCCCGGGAGTGTGTTCTCGTAGAAAAAGTTGGGTATGCATCGTACATTAACTCAAAAATAATAATGTTTTTTCGTTAATTTTCATTTCTTAAAAAATATAAACCACAGTAAAATAAAGTGATTTGATCTTATTTTTCATACGATGCAATTAAACTAAACAATAATTTAATGAAAGATTTTATTAGCTCGTTCATTCCAGTGCAACTTTACTGATTTTTTTAAGTTCTTTAAAAAAAATTTTAGCTGCTCAATCTCACGTTTAAATGTTAAAAGGTGAGGCCAAAGGTGAGTTGCAGCCAGACGCCAGTAAAGAGCCAGTTAAGGTTCGTACTAGTAAAAGGTAGCAACGCATGGTACTGCCAGTATAAGGTAGACCAGCATAGATCTGTTGGGAAAGGTGGTGCCAGTCATAGGAACCCCTTTATCTTCGTGTCGGAAAAGTAGTCGTGTACGGTGGTGTTGTGTCGGTCAATTTAATGTTTAATTCCCGTGAAACGATATGAAATAAAAGTTATACGTTTTATAACGTTATTTTAGAAAAAAAATACAAAGCTCGCTTTATTTCACGAACCCTGGCGTGACTGAGCCCAACCCCCGCATAAGTAAAATTCACGTCGTTACAATGAAACTAATATAGATAAGATTTTTTTAAGGCAGTTTTTATGTACTCGAAAAAATATTTTGATACCAAGATCTCCTATGTGGTGTGTTGGGGTTCCCATTTACTTAAATTATTTTAAATGTTGGTTAAAGCTGAGTCCAAAGTAAATAAATTTTTATGTGGAAACATGTCTGAAACTACTGAAGTTCAGATTTTTTTACCAAGGTTTCCTATGTGGTGTGTTAGGGTTCCCATTTATTTAAAATATTTAAAATGTTTTTTAAATGGTGAGGCCAAAGTTAATACATTTTTGTAAGGAAACATGTCTGGAACCAATGAAGTTAAGATTTTTTTGAAGGTAGTATCGAAAAAAGTATCTACTCGAAAAAATATTTTGATACCAAGAATGCCTATGTGGTGTGTTGGGGTTCCCATTTACTTAAACTATTTTAAACGTTGGTTAAAAAGATCCGGTACAAGTCGCATAAAAGAAGAACAATTAAAGGGTCCGCCATCTAACGTTTTTTTTTTCAACTAGTGCTTATTTCGTGAATGGTAACACTTAGCTCATGTCTGATTTGACAGATAATTAGTTTTATATTTCCGCTGAACGAATATGGTCCTTATGTTCGTTATCTTGTGAAAAGAGTGAAAGAAACTGGCATCCTCATCGATAAACCAAAGCGTGAAAAGCCAAAAACAGTGCGTACACTAGAGAATATTGCTGTGCGTGAAGCGCCATCAATATCAATTCACCGTGGTTCTCAACAATTGAACATTTCGGAGACATCATTGAGACGAATTTTGAATAAAGTCCTTGGTATGACGCCATACAAAGTCCAATTGGTTCAGGAGTTCAAAAAAAAAAGTTATTTGGCGGACCCTTTACGAATGGCGAAAAAAGCATATCAAAGGAAAAGAAACAAAAACGTGTATTGAATATTTACCAAAGGTAGACATACACACAAAAAACAAGTTTTCAATTTATTTTTTGATCAATAGTGATAATCTGTTTTACTTCGAGCTCATATAATATATATTAGTTCTCATGTAGTGAGTAAACTAGTTTATATGAATGTTTGATGTTTGGCATGGGATTGTTACCGCTTTCAAAACGTGTTCTGATGATGGGAACCTAGAAAATTCCCGAAATAGATCTATCAACACATTCCTGAAAGGGTCAAAGAATAAATTTGAAAACAAAAACTCTATAGATTATTTGTTAGGACAATATCCTAATAAAGAAATATAGAGTATGGCCTCGAATTTACTATTTATTTATATTTATTACACAAAATTTATGTACACACATTTTTTTCAGAGACCCTTTGACTTTTTAGTATTATATACAAAAACCAAAATTAAATGAATGAAATCAACCGTGGTTGTATTTTTCTGTATGTCTGATTGTATTTATTTATATATTTTCGTTTCTCTCTACTTCTGCGACATCTATATCTCGTCTTTTTATTAGTTCTCCATGAAATATATATTTTTTTTTATCACACAAATTTTGGTAGCCAAAATATATAGTTTAAAATTAGTTTTCTAGTAATACTGTTCAACTAAAATTGTTGACAGTATTGTTTTAACGTCATATTTTGACAGTCGCAATTAGTTTTTAATTAATATGCATTTGATAAATCTAATTTAGAAATGTTGAGGTTAAGAAGAATAATAAACGTTTTTCTCTAAAAGTTATAAACACTATTAATTTTTAAATCAGACTAGACTAGTTTCTGCCTTTTTATGGACAGGCATCATCAGTGATTTTACATTTTTAAGTTGTGTTATTATTTGTGTCTTATAATTGCCAGATTGTCTCTATATGATAAATTTTTCAACAACCTGCCGGCTGTAAGAATCAAACCTGCACTTCTTCTTACATTACAAACGTAACAATACCAAGTCATGACCTTTTAGCGATCACACCCAATTATGGCCTCGAATGTAATGCAGCTAAATTGCAGTTTTCTTTCCTATTTGCTTTTCTGTTATTATATATTATACTCAGAAGTGACAACACAACTAACACAAATATTCTATTTTTAGATTTTTGTTTTTTATTTTGCTAATCTCCTCCGTCTCTATTTCACAACGTTACCAGATTGACGTATGGTTTTTAAGTTCAATATTGACAGCTTTGCGTTTAAAGTTGAGACATAGCCACAGGGCAAATTTTATAATGTATTTGACCTTTAACAACATTTTCAAATAACTTTTTTTTTTGAGTGTACTAGTTTTCTTAGTTTTATTTATTCAGCGATTTTTTAAGTTTTGACAAAAAAAAAATGTGTGCATTAAATAAGCCTCTGAATATTATCGTACCTCATAATTATCTTAATTTTTTTTTGAAAACGGACTCATACACTTACAAGAATTTTTACATTAAAGTTCAACAGTTATTTAAAAATGTAATCGGTAAAGTTGTTTTAATGGAATATACAGTTAAATTACCAAAGAAATATATTTTTTAGCTTTCTGTCTGTTATTCAATAAACAAAAAACGGACTTTCGGTTATAGTCAATATAATAAAATATCTTTTAAAACAAAAAGTTGTTATATTATATTGAGTGTTGAAATAAATGAAAACAACCGATTGTTTTTAACGATTTTGTCAATAAATTTTTTAACAGTTGAAAATAAACTAAAAAATATAATTGTTTTAAACGAAAAGTAAGTAGTCCTGGTTTTAATTGATTTTCAGTGAATTTAATGTATATATTCAGTAGTCTTTACGGAAAAAATATTGTGAGTGTACCACTTTCAAAATAAGTATAATGGTTATGTGTCTGCCTCTGAATATTATTGTACCTCTTGATTATCTAAATTTTTTTTGAAAACGAACTCACACCACTTTCAAACTTTGTGGTTCATATTATGGTTGTGTGTCCGTACCGCTTCTAAATATCAATTTTCCGTCTCTGACATATATCGAATCTATAAAAAAAGACTTTATCTTTGACAATAACTTTTACAAAAGTATTGACACTTTGGAATGTGAATGTGGTGTCATTGTTATTTAAACAGACAATAAATGAAATTTTTTCACGCAGGAGTGTTGTAAAAGGATAAATTACAGAGTAAGGTAAGACAGACAGAACACAACAGCAAATGAAGAAAAAAATGTACTGAAACCTGACATTATGAACTAGATGTACTCACGTACATCTCGAGTATAATTATGCTTTAGTAGAGAATAAAAACCAACTGCACGGACAGAAACAGGAGAAAATCCCAGCAAAACTTTATGTAATAAAGTGGTAACTTGTTACTTTTCTATTACAAACCCTACACACAGAGAAAAGTTTTGATGTTTGCCAAATGAAATTCGTTTCCTACAACTCAAATTCGGTTAATATGAATTTCAGTCGGTTGGCACAACTTAACATTAGTTTTCACAACAAAGTTCGGTTAATTCAACTGAATTGTAGTTGCAACATCAATAATATTAAGAAATCTAATGTAAACATCGTTGTACTAACTGAATTTATAAGTTGTTACCATTAAAATACACTTTTCAATTCGGTTGGCACTTTATTTCTCTGTGTGTATTATTTTAAAAAGGGCATGTCCATCGCGCTAACTATTAACCTCGGTAACATGTTACTCCTCACTTACTGTCAAAGAGTTATCAAAAGCTTTTGATTTAAATCTTTAATTTTTAAATCGAATATTATTTTAAAATTGTCAAATTTGTAATTATGTAATTATATTAAATTTTGTAGATAAACGGACTAATTATACAATACAAACGTTTAAACATGTGAAAAATATTGGTTTTACTAATGGGCAGTCAGTAATACCAGAAGTTACGAAGTAATTCAACGTAACATGTTCCGTAACACCAACTTGTTACCCAGGTTTTGTTGGGATCTTAGATGAAAACAAATGCAAAAAATTCAATGGAGTAAGTACAGGTAATGTGGAATAACATGCAGAGAAAAAATGTGATTGCAATATGATTTCGGCCATAAAACTATGTTTCATACAGCCATAAACGGTTTTTGCAAATACATTATTATTGCATCAATCATATTTCTGCAACAATATGGTTACTTTAATCATGTTATAGTAAAAATCTCTCCTTTTCGGTTATTATGTTATTCTCTTGTCTGCAGTCATATTATATTTTTTGCTATCATATACCTCTCTCTAACTGCAGCCATATTATAGTTGCGCCAACTATAAGATGATCAGTCTGTTTTTTTGTAAGCGTATTATATCTGTTAGCGTCCCTATGGGGAATGGGACCGGTTCTGCGTGTGCCACAGGATCGGTCCCTTAGTGCCAGAGACCGGTCCTCTGCTAAACCCTACCCTATGTAAACAACTGGCAACTTTAACATTGGCTTGTCATAGGAGGGAGTCATTTGTCCTGCTTAAAATCACATAGTGGCATGTCACAGGACTAAACAACGAAGGGCATACCACAAGACTGTCGCAAAAGGGTCATGTCGTATAAAATAAACGAAAACTAAACACCTTCCAATGGGTAAAATTCTGGCCAACTGGCTTTTTCTCTTAATAAGCATTCTGGTTAAGTGGTATGTCCTCCTTTTACCAGTCATGGGATTGGTAATTTTAGGGCAATTGACACTGCTTAACCCACTTCAGTATTAAATTATACCAGTCCTGTGATAATTCCTTGTTTAACCAGTCGCTTTTAGGTCAATTGACTCAACATTCCCCATAGGTGTCATTCGTGTTTAAGATTTTGTATAAAGAAGTTGTGAAAGGCAGTCAGTCGGAACAAATTATAGAATATTAAACAAAACGTCATAAAAATGGAAAAACAATGTAGTGGTGTTAATTGTAATGGTGATATTTTTAGTTGAAGAAAGAATAATTTGGCAGTCTCAACCTGGTCTACCATGTGAGCCTAGGCCATGCAAATTTATACTGGTGATGCGCATTTAACTTATTTTTTATTAGATACCAAATTTATATATAGTTTCTTTGGAAGAAATATGAAAAAATTGCAAGAAACAGAAAATTACGTAATTTTTGATAACGCTTTTTTGCCCCTAAATGTGAGATTGGACAGTTAAAAAAATATAGGTCTCTTAATTATTGATTCTTTATTACATATCCAAATTTCATCGAAATCGGAAGGAACCCATGAAAGGATCATAACTTTGTCGATTTTCAACCGATTTTAACAAATGAAGGCTCGATTAACTAAAGAAAATACTAACTTAAAGAATATTGTTGTTTTAAAAGAACTTTTGAAAAGGTTTACAAAAAAAATTTAAATTTCAGTTGTTATTAAGAAACTCTCAACCTATTTATACATTAATAATATAAAGAAGTTTTATTTAAAAAGACCAGTAGTGCGATTCACTAACTTTTAACACATTTAGCAGGTGTTATCTTTAACCACACATTTTGATGTTTGCACTAACCACTATGCGATTCACTAACTTATTTTTAACCACGGTAAACAGTTTTATATTTCTGTGCATTCAAATTGCACTATTAACTGGCTAATTCTTCAATAAATTGTAGGCTAAATACTCCAAAGCCATTATATTTATTTTATATATTGGCATAACGATAAATAAAACCTTCTAAAAAAAATTAACCACACCAAAAACTCTGCTGTTAATAAACCACAATTTGTGTTGTTAAAAATAACAGCTGACTTTAAACGCCAGAAAAAATCGTTTAAAGTGTTAGTGAATAGCAAAATGGTTATTTTTGTGGTTAACATTTTTAATCGAAAAAAATTATGGTTTAAAAAGCGTAGTGAATCGCACTACAGAGGTAGTTTTTTTATATGCCGTTTAAAATTTCAAAGTCGGCTAAAAAATTATTGAGTTGGAAATGTTTAAATGTACAAATCGCAAAAACTACTCTTTTACTGTTATCTTGAAAAGTTTAGGGTATATTGCAATTTCTCAAACCGGTTTTTAATACACTCATCTAGACTTACAACCTACGCTAGGTTACTTAAAAAGTGTTACTATTATTTTCCAGTTTATGTGCATCACAAGTTGAATTACAATTGCGCGTTAGCGTATGAGTTATATTTAATTAAATTGTTGCTCATACGCTTATGCAAATTGTGATATTTGTATAGACATGTTGTGCAAAGTCCTTATTTTGAGTAAATAAAATATTTCGAGCGCAAAACTTTAAAAATAATTAAAAAAATTATAAAAAATGTCCAATAAACTTAAGTAAATTTATGTTATCCTATCACAAATAAAAATATTAAAAATCCTTTTTTCCCTCTACTTAAACTTTAATATATTGATTCTAACTGAAACTTCGTACTTTATATTTATTTAAAACCAAACGATTTATAGGAGCTTAAAATACTAAAATGAGTATTGAAGAAAACATTTATTATATATAAATTTTATTTTTCAAGATTTTATTAGTTTTGGTTGCCCATAAATTTTGTATGAGATTTTAAGTAAATAACTTTTGTAAAGAATCTCGTTACGAACATCAAAGCCATAAATATAAACCAAATAATTGAGTAGATTTACTTGGAAAATTATTGCCAAGAAAACTATTAAAGTAATTATATAAATAGTGAAAATGTTCAAAAATGTAATAAAATGTTTAAAAATAATATTATAAAAACTTTTCATGTAAATGCTACAAACTTTATTTATCTAGAGACAAATTAAATTTTTATTAAGTTGGCAGGTTTTGTGAATGCTAATTAAAACATTTATTGAAGTTTTCATACATAAAAAGTAAACGTTCCTCTATTTTAGTATGTATGATGATTTAAAATAATCAGGGACAGGAACTTCATGAAAGCGCAGCAATTATATTAAAAATAAATCATAGAAAATTCAATCTCATTGTTTTCTTTAAACACAAATTATAATGAGATTAAATAAACTTAATAAAAATAATAAATAAATTTTTATATATTTTCATATGTAAATAAAATTTACATATTACAAATTATTTTTTATATCTTTAAGTAATTTTAATTAAATTTTAAAGACTATTTTAATTGTTTAATACACTCACAATATTTTTTCCGTAGAGACTACTGAATATACACATTAAATTATCTGAAAATCAGTTAAAAACAGGACTACTTACTTTTTGTTTAAAACAATCGTGTTTTTTAGTTTATTTTCAACTGTTGGAAAATTAATTCACAAAATCCATAAAAACAATAGATTGTTTTCGTTTATTTCAATACTCAATATAATACAACTTTTTTGTTTCAAAGTGTTTGGCAACCGTCAGATAATGACAATCGTAATTAATTTTTAAGTAATTACTGTAGAATATTACTTTAGTTAGTCTCTTTACGGGAAGAAGAAGAAGAAAACATTTTTATTGAAAAATTTTACGGACACAAGGGATACACCAGACTGCCGCAGTTTCGTCCCCCTCCTGGGACTCGTCAGTGGTTAATTTATGTGTCAATTGAACAAAGTATTTTATATTGTTAATTTGCTCTATATGAAAAACTTTTTTACTTTTTTTTTTTTGTTTGGTGTCGTACTGGTAGTCGAACTAAATGCCTTAGCATCAAGCTATGAATCGTAATCGCACCTCTTAACGAGTTGAGCCACGGTCGACACAGCGATGACTGTGGCTAAGTGGAGTTTTGTCACACTACGTACACACAAGTATTGTTTCGATCAGAAGAGACAGAATTAACAAATACCAATGCACAATTAATTTCTCAACTAGAATGCTTTTTCTTCTTAATCCTATCTCTCTTTCACAAGTAATTATCACGTTTTTTGATGCGCCTTATTCACATACAAAAGTTGGATACCAAGTGTAGGTTAGAGATTGAGTCGCCGTTAAGCAAGTTTCTTCAAATTTTTATGTTAGATTAGATTATGTTTTGTTTTGAATAGAAAATTTTAACTGAATATTTTAACTATTACGGAAAGCCGTTTATTTGTTTATTTATTTTGTTGAATAACAGACAGAACGTTAAAAATTATATTTCATTAGTAATTTAACTGTAAATTCCATTGAAACAACTTTAGCCATAAAACTTTTAAATAACTGTTGATTTTTTTATGGAGAAGTTCTTGTGAGTGTATACCTTTTGCATATGTCTTGCATAACTAAAAAATATTTAACTACACTTAGAATACTATGTAGGTAAACCCCACTGTAAATGTAGTTGAAAACAAATGAAAATTCACTTAAAGAAAGCACGACTTACATTAAATTCAACTAACATTGTCATTTGTTTTTTAATGTACAAAAAATGACTAACAATTGTAGTAAAAATGAACCACATGGTAGTCAAAAATAAAGAAACATTTATTTTTTTTATTTTTTTAAATAACAAAAAACAATTGCAAAAAATATATGTAAAATCATAAAACAGTCATTTGATGTGAGTTGTTTTTTAAATGAACTACAAGGTTAGTAAATATTTTAATTTGTTCTACAAATGCTTGACATTTACATTAAAAATAAAGAAACTGTATTACAACCCAAACAACTACATATTTTTAAAGCAGAAGTTCCCTGAGTGTATTTATATTGAAAAATACGCACCTAAAAATCCACTTAAAACTGTTTCTCTTACTCCCAATTTACATAAAAAATTTAAAATTGGGATTTGTTTTTTGAGTAACTAAGAACGATGCATTAAAATATGTATTTAAAACAAAATTTGTAAAAATATTTAAAGCAAAATAAGTAAAATTATGCCATCAAAACATACATTTAAAGCTTAATATGCAAAAAATATGCATTTATAGCGAAATATGCAGAAATATGCATTCAAGAATCGATGCCATTTCTCAGACTTACGGGAGAAAACATGTATTTCTATGAACTTCCGGTCCCTGATAATTATATACCGTTAATAAATTTACTATTCCCTGATATGAAAAAACTTTGCTATCAAAGTGATTTTAAAATGTTTTTCTTCCATATTAATATTAAACAAAAACCATGGCTTTGTAACATGCTCATTAGGGAGTCCCGATAAACGATGTTTTTACGAATTCGCTTAAGTAATAACTTTCAAACGATCCTTACGAAATATCTGAATATGATAAATATAAAGGAATTGTTTTGGAGGGTATTTGTAGATTTCGTTACCCGATTTATGATATCAAAAAGAGTAGGTTTTGTTCAGAAAAGTTGAAATAATTCTCAAAAGTTTCGTTATATAGAGTAGACCACCCATATGTGCAAATGTTATATTTTTACCACTCTCGCGCATTTACTTTCCTGTACATTGGGAATAAAAACTATTTTCTGTTAAAAAAAGTTTGCTCTCATATGAAAACAGGACAGTCGGAATCGACTTTTACCCCTAAAAATGGACTAATAAAGGAATTTTTAAGAGGGTATATTTAGATTATGATACCCGATTTAAGTTATCAAAAATAGTAGGTTTTGTCCAGAAAAAGTTGTATTACTTTTTATTGAAATAATTTTGAAAAGTTTCGTTATATAGAGTAGACCACCCATATATGGAAAAGTTTTATTTTTACCGCTCCCGCGCATTTTCCTATACATTGGTGATAAAAACTATTTTCTGTTCAAAAATGTTTGCTCTCAGATGAAAACAGGCCAGTCGGAGTCGACTTTCACCCCTTAAAATGGACTAAAATGTGTACAATTTTTTTTTGCAGTATAACACATATAAACTAGTGTTTTTAGAGAAAAGTGTTATATAATCATTTTTATGCAAAATGAATTTAAAAAATGTTTTTTCCTAAGCATTTGTTTTCTAGCAATGAGGCGCCATGCTGCTGTAGGCGGTGATAGTCAAAATTTGTGTAGCTCTTATTCAAACAGCTTCTGTATATTCATTTATAAATATATATTTTTGGTTATCAGGCAATACTGCTAAAATATCGTTATCTACATTTAAAACACATTTAATTGTCTAACGTTGCTTTTAAAATGCCGTAACCAAAATACCGTTATCTTTTAAATGCCATTACCCAAATAACTGAAATACTGTTATCTTTATCTATACCAAAATAAATGAACTATCGACATTCTTAAATATAGTTTCGGTATAGATGATAGATAAAATACCGTTGCCGAAATAACTGAAATAACGTGAGCCCTGGTAATACCGATACGAAACAAACAAACATTAGAAATGTGCTTTCTTCGAATGACTGGTTGACAATTTAAAACAAAAATAAATTTTTAAAGCTATCGAAAGAAAACATTGTATTTAGGTTAACAGTAGTCAGCTATTTCGCAGCATGCCAATAATTGTTTACCAAAATAAAACCAATTTGTCAACTAAATATATGTAAAATACTAAATAACCACGTGCAATTAAAAAAGCAGAAAACTATTAATAACAGTAACGGTATTTTACCGATATCGTTATTTCAATTATTTGGACAGAGGTATTTTAAGGATAAAGGTGTTTTGTTTAATTCGGTACCGGTATCTGAAAGACAACGGTAAAAATTTTTAATCGATATCAGTATTTTAGTAGTATTGCCTGCCACCACTTCTACCAACTAACCAAATGTTATCGTTTTAGCTTGTTTTCTATTAAACAGTAAATTTTAATACCCGCAGAAATATTTAATCGATTAAATTATCGACAAAGTTTGACACGTTCACACTTGATGTGTCCAAAATATAATAATTTGGAATTTTAAATTTCGATTTTGATAAGTCGGCCATGGAATAAGCCATATATTTTTCGAATATTATTGGATTATTAAATTTAATTATTATACCATAAAATTTGGCAAAGCCTTAACTGAAATAAATTTATTAATTAATATGCAGGAGCCGTTTGAATAAATGCTATGACACAAATTTTAAATTTCAAAGCCTACAACATCATGACGCCTCATTGGTAGATAAAAAATGCTTATGAGAGATATATTTGTCATTTTATTTTGATAAAAATGCCTCTAGAGCACTTTCCAGAATCACGAGTTTAAGAGTTATACTAAAAAATAGATTTAAACTGATTTTAGGGATAAAAGTCGATTCAGACTGGCCTGTTTGCATCCGAGTGGAAAAAAAAAACAGGCCAGTAAGCCAATTATTTTGTATGCCTAAGGTACCGACAAATGCGCGGGGAGCGATAAAAATAAAACATATTTACTTGGCGGGTGTTCTAATGTAGAGCTCGTTAAGAGAAAAATATTTATCAATTTTAACCGGTAGGTCTATCTAAACATCTGCTTGATATTTGGGTCATAGCACCCGGTTGAGTGTGCAACTCCACATCGAACACCGAAGTGTTCTTCCTGCTTAGGCATAACCACAGCCACCACGAAACTCTACGAAGAACCTTTCCCAATAGCCGTTACCGTTATGGTCCATAGCAGGCTGATGTAAACAATACGAACACATTGACATGTCACTGTATATATAATTACCAGACAATTGACCAACCAACATCCTTCTTGAACATCCAGATGTAGAAACCCTTCCTCAAACAGCTAGACAACGAACCACCCAAACAACGCCTGCCGCCAGCTCGACATCACAACAGCACACTCTAGATCCTTTCTACGACGGTATGAATCTAGAGCTTTTTGCCCTTTTCACAACATCACTCCTTTTTGGTTCATTTCGTCTAGTCCATCGACTGAGATTATCGTCAGACTTCACACCTTTCCGTCATTTCACCCTTTTTTATGCCTTCAGATCCGACATCACTACTTTATAAGAACATTCTGCGTACCCAGATACAACTCAAATTTCATGAGAACATTCTGTTCTGACATTCATTCAACATCCAGATGTAGAAACCATTCTTCAAACAGCAAACACTGAGATTATCGTCAGGCTTCACACCTTTCTGTCATTTATTTTCCATGTCTTAGTTCGTAGTGATTTACAAAAGAGAATCCCTCTAGGTACATTCACGGCTGGCCAATGGCTCCCGTGGTACCAATTTAAAGTCTTTGGTAAGACCTTGTAGCGGAAGCTTCTTCCACTATAGATCCGAACAACTCGGCAGTGGTTAAATTGAATATGATTAACGGGAAACCAAGTGAACCATCTACCAAAGTAGATAGGACAAGAGGTAACCCGTTAACATAGCCATGATCGTTAGCCGCCAAGAACGTTCCTCTATTGTAAACCAATAGAAGTCTCGAACCTGTCGTTGCCCAGGTGAAACCAACGTGGAAGTGGTCTTAGACCAATACGGCTAATATTTGTTAGCTGAACAAACCAGCTTAGCCCATATATTTATTATATTTTTTTTTAATTCCACCAATCTTACAAACAAACTGCAATTTAATTACGTGGAATTTGATTTGTAAGCACAGAATTATTAGTAAAACTAAACAAAAAAAAAGTTTTTTTTATAACACTGTGGCCTTTCAAATTTTCACGTTGCTTTTTTCGAAAATTTATTTATTATTAATTTTTTTTTTTTTAAGAGAAAAGAAGAAGGTAAGCGGATAGAGACGAGATTAAAGGTGGGGAAAGATGAAGGGCTTCAGATATGGCAACACTTTAATTGTTCCGGTATTGGATCGGTTTGGAAAAAAAAGTTATTTTTTTAACGTTTTTCGCTAAACATATATATATATATATATATATATATATATATATATATATATATATATATTAGGGCGGGTCGATTTGTAGGGAGTGAAAAATTCACCAATTTCCCTATGATTTCCGTATTCTATGGGTTATTCCATGAAAATTTGCCGAAGGAACCATACCTCTATCGATAAAATCGAGTCCCCTACTTTTTGTTGGTAAAAAGTTCAAAAGTTACGGGCATTTTTGTCCAAATTTTGGACCATTTTTCCATTTTTTTCATGATTTTGTCCAAGAATATTACTTTCATGGCCATTTTTTTGGCTCAATCCATTATTTAATTCAATTTACAATTCAAAACGAAGAGTTTAAGCCCAAATTTATCGAAGTCGGTTGATTAATTCATGCGATATTGCTAAAACAAAATAACACATAAAACCAACTTTTTGATTTTTTTTCTCTTTTCATTTTTTTTTCTACAAAAATTCAAATTAAGAGATAATAAAGTATATATCAACCTATTATCAAAAAAAAAATATTCAATTTGAATGTAGTAAAAGACAAAATGTGAAAAAAAACATTATTTTTTCTGAAAGTCTTGGTTGCTTTCAAGTCTGGGTGTTTTCGTACGGCTTTCTAATGTCGTCGCCATAGCACCTTCTACATTCTTTCCTGCAACTCGTTTAGCAGTAGCAGCCAGCAATTGGACATGTCTTTCCGTTCCTTGAATGTGTAAAGGAATTTGTGGATCATCGAACGGTGGCACTTCGTAATTTAAATATCCCTCCAAATGTTCATACGAATAACTTTGCGTAAACGGTGGTTCGAATAAAATGGTATCGTCATTTAAATCAATCATATTTGTATATTCCGTACAATTAAAGTGTATAAGAGATTTTTTATAAACTCTAAGTTCCGCTGGGTCTAAAATATCTCTTCGGTAATGTAAAATCTTCTTTATAGCAATGTTTCGTTTTTCCATTCTATCATCAAACAACATAGATAGCAAGATATTTTCTGAGTGTGCAAAATATGGATTATCTTGAATTACTGTATTTACAACTCCAAGTAAATTCGGTGGTAAAAATCGTGTCCAAGTAATAAATTTAAAAAGTAATGTACTACCGTATGCGGCAGAGCTATAATACTTAACATTGAAATACATTGGCGTGTATACTTTTATTATATAGTCAGCCAGAATTTTTAAATTTTCAGTTGGATTATTAGTTGTCACATAAAACCGTAATAATCTATTGGCTTTGGTCAGCCAACGAGAATGTGCAATCGGCCCTGGTTTTATGTGAGACAAGTCCGCAGGAACCACACCATTAGAAATTGCATTGGCCATTAACATCAAGTACCTCGAATCAGTAGATAATTCTTCTGGATTTAAATCACCAGGAGGCATATTTTCCAAAGCGATTTCCTCAAAATTGGTTACCACCTGAAAAGAAAACATAAAAGCTAAAAAATAGAATGAAAAATGGTAAAGAATCAGCTATAAAAATTACATACCGGAAGATTTTCACAATCAGCAATTTTTGAGCTCAACTTTCCGGTAGTTGATCGTGGTCCAGTGGTGGTTGATTTGTCTAAAGTGTCAAACAAATGTCTAAACGGAAGCTCGTTAAAGTGCAGAAGACACACAAACCAGTACAGTGGTTTCTTTAACTGTTTTTCGAATAGTCGCAAAATTCCACCGTGTACGCCAGTATTTGTTGGTTCACCATCAGCGCATATGGCAATTAATGAATCGAGAGACAATTGTTTTTCTTGGAAGAATTCGATCAATTTGTTGACTTTGCTTGCCGCAGTTTCACTTTCTAGTTTTGTGTAGCCTATCAATTGAGATTTTGGTTCCCTCAAAACAACTAGATGAGGTTCTTTAACCATCCTTGGATGCAACTTCTCATCAATTTTTTCTACAGTTAGAGCATCATTTTTCCTGCCGTCGAATGAAAATGATATCAAATTCGTACCGCTTACGAAGTGCGTCTTGTCTCCATTTTTCTCTTTCTCTACGAAGTTTACTTTTATCCATGATGACAAGATTGTCATGAGCATCTTTTACGCCCAGGTCTTCCATCAGAGCTGTTGCCAATGCTGATCCCATTTTATCATGCACACCAAATCTGTCACACATTATTGCATAGTTTTTAGTATTGTATCTGGGAGTGTATGTTTGTGGTGGTAGAACTAATTCTGAACCTCCTCTCACATCAACTTCCATTTCGTCATAATGTGGTTCGTATGTAGGATCGTTGCTCACTGGGATTGTTGGTATAGTCGTTGGTATCGTCTCTTCACTTCCACTATCGTGTTCCGGTATCGTTTGTATTCTGTCATTATATTGATCGCGCATGAAATATTTTAAGTTTTCTGGGATAGATCCACATGAGCAGTCGTTTTCTTTCAAGTTGCATTTACATTTTCCAATGTTGAATAATTGGTTTGTTGATTCTACGAATTTTTTTAATTCTGTTGCGCGTTTTACTCGTTGTTTATCTGCATTACTATATGCGTCAAGCAAATTATTAAATTTTCTAAATATTTGAGTATAAGTTCAATATTAAGTTGATTCCAAATTTCTAACAATCTGTCTGCTACTTGGGGAGTAAATCTTTTATACGAAAACATTTTGCTTTAGGCTTTTGAACGTTCGGCCAAGAAAAAATAGTACTTCAATATATCTCGTTTAGTTGACAGATTAATATCAGGTAATTCACAGGCCACGCCAAAAGAAAAAACATCATGAGAGACCAAATGTTGCAAACTACTGCGTTGGGTATCTGTTGGATTTTGCGATGAACCAGGCTCTGAATCCATTTTTTAAACCGTCACTAAAAGAAGTAAATATGTTTTTCATAGAATAATAATATAACTATTAACTATAATAGTTAGCAATGTTTTTACACTTACCTTTAAATCTTTTCTAAATTTCAAAATAGTTTGATTATTTGTTAGTTATTTCAAGTAACACTTCACTGAAATGACACTCAAACAAAACTAGCATACACTGGAATATTATAAACAAACAAAAATAACAAACAAAAATAAAGAAGTCTATAAAGAAACTAAAAACAAAAAGAAATAAACAAACATAACACAGAATTTGCACCCTGTGAAAAAATATGCCAATAATGTAAAGCGGAAATCAGTCCAGTCGTAACGTAAGGTTCGTAAGCTTCGTAAGTCAAAAAAATTGAGCCAAAAAAATGGCCATGAAAGTAATATTCTTGGACAAAATCATGAAAAAAATGGAAAAATGCTCCAAAATTTGGACAAAAATGCCCGTAACTTTTAAACCGTTGGACCAATGTTGGAGATTTTTTTTTGTAAATTGATCAAAATGAGCTCACCTTTCCAACGCGCCTACTAGCGATTAATTTTTGAGTTATGGATGTGAACGTGTAGGTAATATTTCATACGAACGTCAATTTGGGAAAAAATCTACCAACAAAAAGTAGGGGACTCGATTTTAACGATAGAGGTATGGTTCTTTGGCAAATTTTCATGGAATAACCCATAGAATACGGAAATCATAGGGAAATTGTCGAAAAATATATCGACCCGCCCTAATATATATATATATATATATTAGAGTTCGTTTTCAAATTTTTTTTGAATTTGATTTCTGGATATTATCACTTTTTAGAAGGTTTTGTATCAATCAAAATAATGGCGTATTTTTTTTTTAATTTCAACTCCTTCCCGTGCCTATAGGCTACTCAAATCGCGGATTTTGGGTCCCTTTTCCCATACAACAAAAACGGCTAAATATATGTCAAATCTGACTTCAGTATTCGATTCTACGGGAAAACTTAGGCCCATAAGCTTTTTTTTAATTTTTGGAATGCACCAGAATGCATAATTAGAGTGGTCCAAAAAATAATTTTGTAAATAAAAAATAAAATATTTTTTTTGTTAATATACAATGAAAAAACACTTACATCTGACAAAAATGGTCCAAAAAATTGAATTTTGTAGTTACCCGTTCAAAAGTTATTAAAGTTTAAAAATTTAATTTTTCTTTATATATACAATGAAAAAGTACTTAGAATATTGTTACTACTTTTTAAAAAGTTTGATATACTTTGATATAAACATCATATATATGCTAAGAATATTTCTTCCACAAAAACAAAAATACAACGATTTCAGCCGGCCATTTTTTGCTTAGCCTCCGCCGCCGACGTTTTCGAGTCGACTTGTATATCTGATTACACCATGAAACTTTCAGCATCGATAAAATAACATCTAATCTTTTTCTATAAATAAAAAAATCATAAAAAAATTTGTGGATTTTTATCTAAATTGAGTATTGAGTATAATTCGGAACTAGTTTTAAATTTTTTAAAAAATTCATATAAAATATATTGATATAGTCAAAATTCTAGAATTTGCCAATTTCGCTTAAATAGCAATAAATAATATACTAAAAATGAGAGCACAATTTGTTAAAACGTTTCCATTTTCTGAAAAATTGTAAAAGTTTTTTCATTTTATTTTTGTCTCTTATAGGAGAACAAACACAATTAGTTTGATATTTGAGCGATACTCTTTTTCCTGTACCGGCTCAGTTGACTTGAAAAGCAACATATATAAAATACCTCATATAAAAAATGTATTCCGTGATACACCAACGTTTTGTGGCCCATGGGCCATCTTGCGAATGTGCATCAGGCATAGCCACTAACACAAAAATTATATCTTTTCTACACTTTTTATGTTTCTCTTGATATAAAATTATCACGTTTCGAGAGCTTAGCGTCGAACTTGAAAAATAATGAAAAATAATTGTTTTATCACAAGATTTGATGAAGATCTGCACTAAAATGTTTACGTTTGTGAGCACTTTTGATATACGTTTGCCAAAATAGGTCAGAGGTTAATAATAATAAACTGCATAAACTATAATGTTGTCAACATCTAATATCGCTTAATATTAATTGAAATGCGATTACACTGTTGCCCCAATGGCGAAGAATCCTTCTTTAACCTACAAGCGATTCATACTTGACTGTCTAACATTTTTACTTATTTTATATTTATATATATAATTTTATCATTTAGACACCCCAGTACATTTTTAATCTCTTGTCTTTGTCACAAAAATACATAATTTTTAACCAAAGTTATTTGGTTATTTAAGTACTTAAGAACAAAATTGAGAGCAGATGCTTTAGCAGGTGCTAATGTAGTTAAATGAGATAGCTTACACATTTAAAAAGGTCTTCTTTTCAAATAAGTTAAAACAAAAACATTCAAACACAACCCCCGCAGATAAATAGATAAAAAATATGAAATGAAAACGGCCTTCATGGAATTATAAAAAACGATAGTAGCAATGCACAGTGGGTTTCTTGGAGTAAATTTTTTTTTTTTTTTTTGAAGTAATATTTTGAAAACTATAATGAATAGGATTAGAGGCATTCAAAATTTTTGATACTGTCTTCGGATATGTAGTTAAGGATATCGTTTAAAATGAAGACATCTAACAGGTCTAACTTTTTAAGCTTTTATCCGATTTTTAAAAGTTTTAAATCGTGTACTTTTAGATATTTTTTAGAAAATTGTTCCAAAAATACATCTTTCTAAACAATTATGTTGTCTTGTACAACATATCCAAAATACAGAGCAAACTCTGCATGGGGTCAAAAATATTAAGATTTTAGTAAGAAATTTTCTTTCCTGGGAATTGGGTTTGCTACCTATGCACCTGAACAGGAGAAAAAAGGAAAAAAAAAAATGAAATTAAAAAATTTTTCACTTTTGCGCGCTACCTAAACAGTGTTAAGAATCATCTCTATGAAGTTTAAATGTTCTAGAAATTTGTTTATTGAGATCTTAGGTAAATTTTTGTAGTTGATTGTTTCCTTGAATTTTGAACGGTTTGCTACCTATGGACCTGAACACGGGAAAAAAGGTAAAAAAAAAATGGATTTTTTTTTAAGTTTTTTGCGATTTTGATCTGGAAGGTGAAGTTTTTTTTGATTTTATATGTTCGCAATTTTTGTTCTTTATGACAAGAGCTACAACTTTGCCATAGAGAGTAAATCGAAATTCTGAACGGTTTGCAAGATATGAGCCTGAGAAAATGATACCGAGGCCCCAAATCTTTGGCGGCCCATAAACAAAAGAGGATATGACTTTGGGAAAAATTGGGAGACACGGGTCTTTTTTTTTAGTCTTTTATCACGTAGTGGTGTCCGTATATGGTTATTTTGCCATGACTTAAAAAATTACACACAGTGTAAGTAACCATTGATTCACTTTTGCAGGATATGTCCCCAAATGGTGATATGAAACTGTTCCATCACAATTTTTTAACAAACAGTTTTTTTTATAGATTTTGTTGCATTAAAATTGTGCCGATCCTATTAATACTATTGCGCCGATCCTTCAATACTAAGCGAGTTAATGATATTTTAAGGATAATATTTTAATTTTTGTATTCAAAATACAAAAACTGTTTTTTCGTACTTTCTATAATTTCATATTGGAATAGAATAGTTGCAATATTCCAACTATTCTATTCCAATATGAAATTATAGAAAGTACGAAAAAACAGTTTTTGTATTTTGAATACAAAAATTAAAATATTATCCTTAAAATATCATTAACTCGTGCCTTAAGTCCAAAAATTTAATATGATATTGTCATATTAGATTTTATTTGTCGCTTTTCAAAAAGTTTGATCATCTTGATGATAGACAATAGAGTAGTTTCATTGGCATCACCCAAGTCTTTAGTTGTCTGCAATAGAAAAAGATAATTGGCTTAACTCAAATTACCACAAACACACATACATGTACTGACATACAAATTATTACTGTCCAACCGAACAGTTCGGCCAAAAAACTATATTTTGTCGGTTTTTTGATATCTAGCGGCAATGATGACAAATTTTGGTATTGAAAACATGTTTGTTGAGCCGATTTAATTCGATTTTGTGTATAAAATCTAAGAGAAAAGCCGAAGTTTAGCTATAAAGTTAAAAGTTCGGCCGCCGAACTATTTTCGATTTGGCCGAACTTTCTGCGGCCAAACAGTGATTTCATTGCCTAACTGCAGACTTTTCTTCAAATTTGACACTCAAAATAGCATCTAATCAGTACAATAAACATTTTTCCATCCGCCAAATTTGACCATAATGCTTTAAAATACCGAATACAGACCAAATGCATTTTCTGGCCGAACTGTTCGGTCGGACACTACAAATTATATCGACATGTAAAATTGTTGTTTTTCAAATAGTTTGATTTCATAATTAGGGTTACCAGATCAAGTAGTTTATACAATAAGGCAGACAAAAAGATTCTCATAGAGTTTATTTTGTCTGTTGTATGCAATGTCTCGGTTTGAGTTTCCTATTGCAGACAACTGAAAATTTGGATGATGCCAAAGAAACAATTGTGTTTTCTATCATGAAATTGATCAAACCTTTTGAAAAACTACAAATAAAATCTAAAATGACAATTTCATATTAGATTTTTGGACTTGAGGTAGTAAAATATTCTAACTAAATTTTAAGGATAATTTAAAATATCATTTTGATGTGATGCGTGCTTACACAGAAAAATTTATGGGCCAAAAATATCTAATTAATCGATTGTTTGAATATCAATGGCAATTTAAACAATTTTTTTAATTGTTTCAATTAAAAAATTTATTGAATTTTCTAATATATCCATACAGTGTTGACAACATGTAAACAACATTTTTAAAAATTTGGCCATTTTTTTTTTTTTATTTTATTTAGATTAAATAATAAAACAAAGGGTTAATTATATCGATATATTATTTAATTTGTAAATAAAAAGAAAAAAAATCGCAAATGATTAACTTTTAATAAGTTGAATAGTTTACCGATTTCAAATACACGCAAAATCTTAGTTATTTCACTAGAGTTTGCAACACTCTTTTTGTTGTGATATTCGTGTACGCACGAAAACTTAATTTAGTTTCGTGTTTTATCTGTGGTAATAAAAGTGCACATGTGGATTTAAATAAACCTTATCGAAAAAGGACAATTAAACTATTATTTTTGTAAATAATTAAATTTTCAATAAGTATAAGTGTCATTAAACTATCATTTTAAAATTGTGTGTGATTTTTTTAACAAGAAAAAGTTCAAGACATGACAAGCAAAACAAAAATTTTGTCTTTACTTTTATTTGTTTTCTTATAATAGATTTTTATATTAAAAAGCTTTAATTTTTTTATAAATAAAATGTCAATTTAATTTACAAACCTACATTTCTTTTTTTATTTAATGGGGGGGCATATAACAAAAATAAGAAAATACTAGTTTTCAATTAAAACTTCCATTGGTTCCTTCTCAAGTTTCAATTAAAGTTTTTATCAATTTAACTAAACTTTTTAATTGAGGTTGTAAAGAAAAACAATAAGTCTTTTAATTGATATTATTATTATTTTAATTTAAAGAGTTTTAATAAACTGCCTGCTAATTTTTTTAGTTAATATTATCATTTCAGTGGTAGGTGCAAAATCAATTAAAATATTAATTGATTCAATAAAATTATTAATTGAAACTCGCTTTTAGTTTTTTCTGCGTACATTATAGCTTACATAGATCTCTTCCATATTTTGTATATAATTTTACTTTGAGTTGTTCATCAATAATATTATATTTGTTATTATACAAATATTAATATTATTAGCACTCAATGTTTGTTACTATTTATATTTTGTTAGACATATCGTCGACTGAGTATTGTTTTGCCGTATGTATATGGCAAATCCTATGCATATACGCCAAAACAATATTAAGCCGACAATATGATGAGAATTACAACATAAAATAAAGTGATAATAAAAGTTCTGTAACAAATATAATTCAAAAATATTAGGCCTATATTTTTATCACCGAATTCGTTTTGCAATGTTTCAAAAATCTTAAATTTTAACAGAATGTGAAAGAAAAATTTAGGTGGTGTAAAAATGTTAAAAGTTAAATCTATTATAGATTTAAATTTTTTTATATTTATTTCAGTTTAAAAAAAACTGAAAAAATGAGATTATAATTTACATGTCTTGATAAGAAGCTTCAGTTTTTGAATATAATACTATACACACATTTTTATCCCAGTAAAAAAAAAGGACGCATACATTTAAATATTTGTAATGCGCTATAAAATGCTCTTCTGATATGGCATGATTTCTCAATATTTTGTATGACTTCTAAGTAAAAGCGAGAAACTCACGAGATTTAGGTTCTCGAAATCAGTGTTGCCAGGCGAGACATCTCGAGCAAAACTCATGACATTTTTCACCGTCAACTGTTACCCAGCAATTACCTATGTTTTAAGCTATTAAGTAATATATGTCTCGTTGGTTCAATGGTTGGAGGTGTCGGCTGCCAAACCGGTGTAAAGGGTTCGAGTACAGTTTTTTAATTTTATTTAGGAAAACAATTTTTTAGTCCACCTATTTCATGGTTCAACCAACATTTTGCCAATATTGGAAATTTTATCTACCCAGTGCTTGTCCGACACTTTTTGAGCAGACGAACCTTTTGTCTAATGATGTTATCATTTTGGGATTTTGAAAGCCCTTGTTGTCATCACTTGTTCCACTTGCTAAAGTGCCTTGCCAGCGGTGGTCCGATTGTATTTTTCTGACTGGGCTGTATTTTTCTGATTGGGCTTGTAATAAAAAATTCCACATATGTTCATATTTGAGTCCTTTTGCCACATATAAAATTCCATATACTTCCATATTTGTCCTCTTTTGCGAATATGAAATAACATATGCTTCCATATATGACCATATATGTATGAGCAGATTTGCAAATATTAAATAATATATATTTTCATATGTGACCACATATGCGTAATTTTTGAATATATGTAATCGCATATACTTCCATACATAGCCATATATAAAACATATATTTCCGTATTTGTCCATATACGTAACCATATATGTCCCTATATGAACATATTTGTAGATATATGACCTTTTTTGTTCGGAAATAATATTTTGCGAATAAAAATAATAATAATAATAATAATTTGAATAAGCAAAAAAGTTCTACATCAATCCCCTATTTAATTCTCACTTTATATATGGTCTCGGTGGAGTATACTTCGTACGACGTTTTACGTATTAAATAATAACACTCATACGTTATGTGCTACCTTTTGAAACCTTTTAAACAGAAATATAACACACTCAGGGAACTTCTGCTGCAAATATTTGTAGTTATTTGAGTAGTATTACAATATCATAATTGTTAAATGAAAACAGCAGTCATTTATAGAATAAATTTCAGTTTTTATTAAATTTGCAGTAAATTTAAAAAAAAATACATAAATTATTCTTCTATGAATATTCAGTCATTTTTAAAGTTATTTTTGTTTTTTTACACTCAGGGAACTTCTTATACACGCAGGGAACTTCTGCTGCACACAGAAAAAAGATAATTTTGAATATGTTTTCCGGTAATTATATACATGTTTACAATGATTCAAATTTTCAAGCCCAAACAAAGATATATTTGCAATTTTAAACTTTTTAGATATAAACTATATATATGTGTATATATTATATATATATATTTGCATCCAAATATGTTTGCCGGCAGACGTTTTTCAATAGTCCCAAATTTCCCATTTTAATGAAATTATTTTCCATTATTAACAGGAAAGATTGTACTTTCAAATAAAAAAGAAATTTGAGAAAATATTCAGTAGTTTTTTTTTATAGCATTTTCAAAAAAAAAAAAGTTATTTGGCGGACCCTTTATATGTTTACAGGTAAACATAATTATTTTGAAAAGCAAATGTATTATATTAGAAACATGGAAAGCGGAAATGTTTTCCAAACAAAGGTATATTACCAGCATTTACATTTCCAGAAGGGTGTTTCTTTCAGCGTGTGTAAATATTTGTAGTTGTTTGAGTTTGTAGTACAGTATCTTTAGTTTTAAGTGGAAAAACAGTCATTTGTAGAAGAAATTTCAATTTTGACTCAAATTGTAGTTCATTTAAAAAAAAAAACAAACCACACCAAATTACTGTATTATTATTTTACATTCATTTTATACTACATACTACGGTATTCGGCCAAAGCGGAGTTTGAACCAAAATTAGTATTTTGGACTGCCATGTCGGCAAAAAGTATATCACTACTTTACATCCAGGATTCAAAAGCTATAGCTGTAATCGCGGATGTTTACATTAAAAAATGTTGAGAAAAACTGGAAAAATTTAACACAGATATACATTCTAAAAACGATATATTATTTTTGACAGATTTGACAAGCTGTCAATATACAATAAACATACATTTCGTAGCGAAATACGCGATCCTCCAAACGTCCCTAAAGCACGTCCAATTGGGAGCTTTTGGGATATTTTATGCCAAAAAGTGCATAATAATGGTTGGGAAGCCAAATGCACTGAAACATTTAAGCAAAAAATTAAAAGCAGTGTAGAAAAAATGTACATGAATGTCGTCCAAAGCATGATTGGAGATATCAATCTTAAAATACTCCAAATAAAATTTCGGGGTCCGTTGGCTCTCTACAAAATGTGAATTAATAATTTATGGTCTAGTTATACTGTCCCTATGGGGAATGAGGAGTCAATTGACCTAAAAGTGACTGGTTAAAGAAGGACTTATCACAGGACTGGTATAATTTAATACTGAAGTTTGTTAAGCAGTGTCAATTGTCCCTAAAATTACTAATCCTGTGACTGGTAAAGGAAGGACATACCATTTAACCACAATGTTTATTAACAAGAAAAACCCAGTTGGCCAGAAATTTACCCATTGGAAGCTGTTTAGTTTTCGTTTATTATATACGATATGGCCCTTTTGCGACAGTCTTGTGGTATGGCTATCTTTGGTTAGTCCTGTGGCATGCCACTATGTGGTTTAAAGCAGGACAAATGACCAACTGCTATGACAAGCCAATGTAAAAGTTGCCAGTTGTTTACATAGGGTAGGGTTTAGCACAGGACCGGTCTCTGGCACGAAGGGACCGATCCTGTGGCACACGCAGAACCGGTCCCATTCCCCATAGGGGTGTTATAAATACAAATACTTTTTCAAAAATATTAATTATTTTTAACAACAACGTTTGAAAATTGTCCAAATAATAAATTGGCATATGTAAGTCTACTACCAATAGTAACGATTTTTATACTTTCTACATTTTTCAAATCTAGCATTGTCTCAAAACTCTAGCATTTTATTTTTCCATAACAACCTTTTATAAAATTTATTTTAAAACTCCATTTTTTCCAAAGCAAACGATTTTTTTAAACACTGTTAATTTTTCATAAAATTTTATTATTTAAATAACAAAGTACACTGGTATAAAAGAAACGAGTGCTGCTAATAAAGTAACGTTAATAAGTATAGAAAATTAAGAAAACTTTCATGTTTATTACACAGAAAAGAAAAACACCTACTTTTATATATATATATAAAAGAATAATGTTACTGACTGATGGAATCAACATCGCACAACCTATTTCGCTGAAATTAGTATCTTGAAATTTGGCATGGAGGTCCACCCTACAACCTAGACGTTCGCTAAGAAGAGAAGAAAAACTCCCAAACACCTCTGGCTAGAGAGCTCAAATGTTCAATATGTATTAATTCGGATATGAACTAACTTCCTGGCAGGTACTTTTTGAAATTTTTTCCCAGAAACAAGAAAGGTCTTGGCGGCCTGGCCAAACCACTGAAACTAGGAACTTGAAATTTGCTATGCCAGTTTCTAATCAGGTGTAGACGTTTTTTAAATTTTTTTCGGAAAGGGGAAAAAGTTTCCTACTTTTCGGCCTGTCCAAACCCATTTAGATAGAAATTGAAATTTAAAATATATGCTTTTCAAAAATGCCCAAATTTATTTATATGAAAGTTTGCGGATTTATGGGCAGGAACGTGGTGAAATAGTGGTTAAAAGGGAGAAAAAGTATCCCCCTTGGCGGTCTAGCCAAACTTTTTAATTCATGAAGTTGAAATTTTGTGTTTGGACAAACCACTTAAGCATAGTACTTGAAATTTGGTATATGGGTTTCTTATACCGCCTAGTCATGTGCAGGATTTTAAAAAATTCCTGCGCTGGCGGCAAAAAACAGAATTTTGTAAATTTGGTTCCTAATACCCTGCAGATATCCGCAAAGATGGAATTTTTGAAAATTTATACTGGGAGGATTAAAAGTCTCCCCATTAACGGCCTGCCAAAACCCCTCTGGAAAAAAATTTGCAAGTTTAAAATTATGTTTCTTCGAATACGATATATTTTTCTGATATGAAACTATTTGTATTTCTGCCAAGGAATGTATTAAAAAAGGGGTTAACAATGTCCCCTTGACTACCTGTCCAAACTATTAAATCGATGATCTTCATATTTGAAGACATCCTGATCGAAGACATCCGCTCAGACGGGATTTTGGAAAATTCATACAAGAAGCGGCATGAAAGTGAAAAATCTTCCACATGCAGGCCAAACCGCTAAAGCGATTAACTCAAAAATTTGCTTCAATTACCAAGTAATACGAAGTACTTGAAACGTGGTATCTGGATTCGTTATTAGACGTAGACATCCACGTGGACGGGACGTTTAGAAATTTCTACCATCAAATTTGTATTTATATTTTACACGCAGAAAAAGACACTTTTGAATATGTTTGCAGGTAATTATTTAGATGTTTACTATAATTAAAATTTTTAAACCTAAACAAAGATATATTTGCAATTTAAAATTTGTTGATATTATGTTTGGGATTAGTAATCATACCCTATGGGGAATGAGGAGTCAATTGTCCTAAAAGTGACTGGTTAAAGAAAGACTTATCACAGGAATGTTATAATTTAATACTAAAGTGGGTTAAGCAGTGTCAATTGTCCTTAAAATTACTAATCCTGTGACTGTTAAAGGGAGGACATACCACTTAACCACAATGCTTATTAACATGAAAAAGCCAGTTAGATAGAATTGTACCCATTGGAAGCTGTTTAGTTTTCATTTATTTTATACGACATGGCCCTTTTGCAACAGTCTTGTGGTATGCCAATCTTTGGTTAGTCCTGTGGCATGCCACTATGTGGTTTAAAGCGGGACAAATGACCCCCTCCTATGACAAGCCAATGTTAAAGTAGCCAGTTGTTTACATAGGGTAGGGTTAAGCAGAGGACCGGTATCTGGCACGAAGGGACCGATCCTGTGGCACACGCAGAACCGGTCCCATTCCCCATAGGGTACTTATAATAAATATATATATATATTTTCAGCCAAAAAAATATATGTTTGGCTACAGACAGTTTTCAATTTTTCCAAACATATATATGACTACAGGCAAAAATAATTATGTCTGCAAGCAATCATGTTATATTAGAAGCATGGGAAACGAAAATATTTTCCAAACAAATATTTATTACTAGCTTTTACATTTCCAGCAGGGCCTTTTCTTCCGCTTAGACGGAATTTTTTTCAATTTCATTCGGAGGAGTGGATGGTGTCCATCCAATAAAGTTGTAGCCAAACCGCTGAAGCTTTTGAGTAAGTATGGTGTTTAGATTCGCCTTCGCTTGGACTGGATGTTTTGAAAGCACTAAAAGGGAGGTATCTCTTGACTGCTGGTTAAATCATGTTTAATGAAAATTTTAATTTAAAATATTAGTTGAATTAATTCATAGATAAAATACTTGTTGAGATTTTGACATACACTTATCTAAAGATACACGTTCCACTGTCCATTCTTTTGATTTGCAATTTTCAAAATCTTCAATAAAAGTATGGATTAAATGGAGTTAAAAAGGTAAACAGATTACCCTTAGTCATTAAGCCCAAACCACTTTACCAAAGAACTATAAATTTAGACTGGGAGGAACTGGAAAAGGAAGTTTCTACCATTTCTAAAGGTCTCTGCTGACTCTTTGGATTTCTGATCAAATCTTGGTATAATTAGGGTTTTAACGAGAAACATTTATAAAAGTTAATTAACCTATACAAAGACTTTTAGGTAGTTAGTCGAAACTTAAAATTTAAACATTCACCAAAATTTGTTAAACTAATTTATTAAAAGAGAAAATTTTCGAGAAAAAGAATTTGTTTTCTTCTTAATACATTTCGATATACAAAACTACAGGTAACGAAGTATCGGGCTTTAAGCACGTATAAATATAAAGTAAAGCACAAAGGCATAAAAATAAGAATATTTAAAAAGAAGAAAAATTAAGAAAATAATCATAAATAAGTTTTCTTTTATTTTATAATAGACAATAACTAAGGTAACATGATGTGGATATGAAATCATTTAATATTATGTATACGCCCTGGAGTCCCATTAAAAAGGAAGACATAAGAAAGTAATCAAACAAAATAACAATAACAACGAAGAAAAAAATATATAAAAATCGTTTAACAAAAACAGGTAATGTATTTTTATAATAAATGAATAGAACACCAAACTAAACAAAAGAACTTTTTTATGTTTATTAATAAAACAAATTTTCCATTTCCTTAAGTCCTTCACCGCTGGAGAATTGTATGAGGTTTAATATGATGTCAAAACATCTTAAAAAGTCCAAATTTTAAGTAACTTTTAAGCAAATTTCCGAAATGCGTGTTACAATTTTAAAGATTTTGTGACAGGTTTGTAAAATGAAAATTGTTGGCGGCAAATACGGGGGGTTTGCTAAAAAAAAAAAGATTTAGTAGAATACTAAGAAATGTTGGAAAATTAATTTTTAATAATAACATTTTAGAGTTAAAAGTTCTTATTCAGCCTCTAGTAATAGTCTGTAGATACATAAATAGAAATTGTTACTATAATTTAGTTTACGTCTCCGTAAGTATAATTTGTATTTATTCCATTACCGCCCACTGTCTCCATATGAGGATATTCACTGGCACCATTTGTGAAAAAACACTTCTCAATAATAAAAAAAAAAAACGGTGTTCATTCAAAGATATGTGTTATCCTTGAATGAACCTATGCACAGTGGGATATATGATAACATTTTTGAAAATAATTCGGTCCTTTCATACCGATTGCAATGAAACCTAAAACAGGCCTAAATGACATAACATCGAGCTTAAGTTAAAATGTTTAACCTTCCGGCCCATAATCCACACGAAACAGTGCATATTTCGGAATGCATTGGCAGTTCTTGCAATGCTTTTAGATGCTCTTCACAAAAAGACGGTAATTTTGCTTGTTCGTGTATCCATTCAACCAGAAATGAGCTTAGTCGCTGAACACAATTGTTCGATAAAAAAGTTGATCTTCATTCAACTTTGCCAGCGCCCATTCACCAAAAGTTAGCCATTGTGTAAGGTCGTGTGGCTTCAATTCTTGCACCAGCTGTATTCTAAAAAAATTTTACACCCAAATCCTTCCGCAAAATTTTCCACGTAGTGGAGTAACAGAGGCCCAATTGCTGCAAACGACGCCGAATCGATAATTCACGGTCATCAACAACACTGGCGGATACAGATGCGATATATTCATCTGTCCGCACTTCACGTATGTGTGTTGGTGGTTTAGTGTCCAATAATGTAAATTTGGTGCGAAATTTAGCCACAAGATTCCGAAGAGCCGCCTCAGAAGGTCGCTCAAACTCATCACGATGCACTTTCTTAACCGAGTACGAATTTCGATAATAAAATTTAATAATCTGCAGGCGTTGTTCGTTTGTAAGTCTATTCATGGTTAAAGTATAGATCAAACTGAACATGTTTAACAATAACATATTACACGAAAACAGCTGAGCTGCAAAAAACAGTGTTCCTACAAAGAAAGTTGTTAAAAAATCACCCTTTATATATTTTAAAATTATTAAAAGCAACATTTATATAAAAAAAATAAAAAACTCGAAAGTGGCTCATTGAAGCGCTTCTTTTAAGCGCAATAACAACACATTCCTCGCAGAAAATGAGAAGCCGTATAAACAATTAATGCTAACTTAATGCATCGTATGATGCATAGCATCTTAAAAAGCCGAAATGAAAGGCAAAATTTCAACAATTTTTTATACAACTTTTTGTTGTGATTTCAAAAAGTAATGAAATGAGCAAAAAGTTTTTAAGTCTTAATTATTTTAATTAATAAACTTGTTTTGTTAGAGTTTTGTTAGTTTTTTGTTTTTATATACATTGAGATTATTTTTATGTTATTTTGAATATATAACGAGCTTCAAACCTCCGTATATTAACAAATATAAAGCCAATCAAACATATTAGCTAGGTCGATACTAGTGTTTCGATCTGGCTAAAGATATCATCAGAACCCGAAGTTTTAGCAAAGTTAGAGCCTCAATAATAGGCAGAACTTTAGCAAAAAACATATTAATCATTAATTTTGCTCCCTTCCTGTCTTCTTAGTAATCAAGCACGCGGTTGGGGTCTTTTCCTAACAAGCACCATGACGTTACTAAACTTTGAAAACCAAAAATGTTCTATTTATATAAACAAAAATGTAATTTTTACTCTGGCTCAAGTAATATTTTTTGTTTTTATATACATCGAGATTATTTTTATGTTATTTTTAATTTATAACGAGCTTCCAACCTCCTTATATTTACAAAAATAAAGCAAATCACACATATTAGCTAGGTTGATACTAGTGTTTGTTAGTTTTACATTCAATATTTATGTTTTCAATTTTATGAAAATTAATTTATAACAAAATGTAATGTACAAAGTCAATTAAAAATTATTGTTCAAAAACATAAAATGAAGTGAAAATAAATTTACTGGAATAAATATAATTAAAAAATGTATGCCTTTAATTGCATATTTATATTTTTTTTTTGCATTGTTTTAAAAATCTTATGTTTCAACAGCAATGTGAAAGAAAAATTAAGGTTTTGTAAAAATGTAAAAAGGAAAATATATTACAGATTTACCTGTTTTTTTTTTTTTAATTAATAATCATATAATTACAAAATATATACTATTACCCTAACCGAGAACTAGCTACTATGGCTTTCGGCACGTTGTAGCTAAAACAGACCAGTGCCTGTGGTGGGAATCGGACCCACGACCCCCGCACTGATGAGCCAGCTCGCTACCAACTAGCCTACCGGGGCGCACATTTTTTATATATATTTCAGTTAAAAAAAATATTTTTTTTTAACAAAACTAAATAAATATGAAAGAAAATGCGGTGATTCAAAAATGATAATTTACATGTTTTGATTAGAAGCTTCAATTTTTAAATATAATATTAAATACATCTTTTTATTCCTTAAAACTACCCAGTCAAAAGCTACCCAGACAAGAAAAAGTGCATGCATTTAAATATATTTAATGCGTAATAAAATGCTCTTCCGATGTGGCATGCTTTTGACAAAATTTTTTATGACAAGGAGAAGCTCTAAGTAAAATCGAGGAATTCATGAGATTTAGGTGCTCGAAATCAGTGCTGACAAGCGATACATCTAAAACAAAATTCATGACACACTGCTATCCGAAGTGATTTAGGCTTAAATCTCCCTTTCGAAACTGCTTCCACCAAAGCAGTATTTTTTTGCTGGCAAGGGTTATAATGTGTATCATTAGGGTGGTCTTTCGTTGTATGGGCGAAAAATAAAAACGAGATTTTGGCTGTACCCCCTCTTAAAATATTTGTTTGTGTACAAAAATTCACCATGCAAAAAATTAGAGTTCTAGCATAACGGGAAGATGTCCCGCATCGCCCTTGAAGATCGGGCCCCTTGGAAAAATGGTCATAATTAAAAAAAAAAATTCTAATTTTTTTTCTTCAAAATTAAAAAAATATAAAATAATTTTTGTGTTGGGTTTAATCATAACTACTCAGATAAAAAATATTACTTTCCCAGAAAATCGCTAACTTACCCTAACTTTGTGTCAAAAAAATTAATAAATATTTTGGGGGTACCTCAAAGTGACTTTTTTGCATTTTTGAAAATTTTATTCAACAAAAATCAAAAACCTAGTGTTTGCTGTCAAGTATTTCATTAAGCACATTTCAAGTATTAAATAAGCCAGGTATTACGCATATCCGTTGGCAAATTTTTTTTTTAGGGTATTTTGATTCTCGGGGATTTCAAGGTTTTTTTTTATTTTTATACATTTTTATTTTAAAACAAGGTTTTAATAATATTTCATCAATATTTTGTATATGCCTTTTTATATGATTGTAATAACTTTATTTAAAAATACTATATTTTCTGTTGATAGTTAACCCATGTTAACCTGGGGTCAAATATGACACACGTAAGAAAAATGCAGCTTTGTGGCAAAATTTATAAATAAAATAAAGAAAGGAATAATTCAATTTATATTTATTCTAAAAAAAATTTCGTTAACCGTTTCTAGTCTTCGAGTAGGTCAATTAAGTAAAAATTAGAACTTAAAACTTTTCCATAATAATAATTTTGAGGGAAAAAAATTTACACTATTAAATTAAAAATACGTTTTTCGAAAATACTCCTGAATATGTACAAAAAAATCAATTTTAATATGAATACAAATGTCTGAATTTATACTAAATAATTAATTTTAATTAATTTTAAAATGTAAATAAATTACAATTAGAAACATAAAAAAAATTTATTTTATGTCATCTTTGTGATTTTTGACTCTTTAAAATACGAGGGTCAATTGTGACCCCATGAAAACACAGGTTAACTATGAACACGAAAAATTATACCTTATAATAAAGTTATTACAATTATATAAAATAGCATACACAATAACATTGATAAAATATTACAAAAATCTTATTAAAAAAAAAAGTCTATACAAATTTAAAAAAACGTTGAAATCCGCTATAATCAAAATGCTCTAACAAAAATTTTTGACAACGGATATCCGTAATACTTGGCTTATTAAATACTTGAGATGTGTTTAATAAAATACTTGACAGCAAACATCAGGTTTTTGATTTTTGTTGAATAAAATTTTCAAAAATGCAAAAAAGTCACTTTGAGGTACCCCCAAAATATTTATTAATTTTTTTGACACAAAGTTAGGGTAAGTTAGCGATTTTCTGGGAAAGTAATATTTTTTATCTGAGTAGTTATGATTAAACCCAACACAAAAACTATTTTATATTTTTTTAATTTTAAAGAAAAAAAATTAGAATTTTTTTTTTAATTATGACCAGTTTTCCAAGGGGCCCGATTTTCAAGGGCGATGCGGGACATCTTCCCGTTATGCTAGAACTCTAATTTTTTGCATGATAAATTTTTGTACCCAAACAAATATTTTAAGAGGGGGCAGCCCCAAAAATCGCAAGTTGAAAAATAAGGACCACCCTAGTGTATCATTTATCTTTATTATTTATTCAGGCACTAATTTAACTTGTTGCATTAAGTTTTGCTATACCAAATATCATGACGATTTTTGAAGGCAAGCTATTTTCATATTTTGTTAAAGGTACTTAAATCCATCTTTATCTGAAATATTGCAAATAGTTAAATGATTATTTTTCATTACTTACGTTTACCTTGACCGTACCATTTATGGCTTGCCCTTATTTTTACATACTTACTTACTTATATACCACAAATCTTTAATCATAAAATGAACCGGTAGCTATTAAGTTTTTAATTCGCTTAAGTGAGAGTTTTTCTTCAAAGTCTTTTAACAATAGTCCACCATAAAACAACGAAACGCATACAGTTATTGCATCAAAACTTAACATTTACGAGTATCCGTGAATTTTATTCAGCATACATAGTACTTGTATGGTTGCATATTTAATACACACATTAGGGCGGATCTTAAATAAATGTTTGTCGGTCAAACAAAAATCTTAAAAGACCCATTAAAAAGACCCATGTTCTATAATTGGAAGGACAACCGTGGTATAGCTTTGCATTTTTAAAGTCAGCATTTTGTTCACAACAGCGAACAAGTTTCGCGTTTTGATTAAAGTCCTGAAACTATAATAAAACTTTAACAATCACAATTTCTTCACAGTCATTAGAAAGCCATAATCACGACAAAGGCAAATGTCTCATTTTTAAATAGTCCATCAAAGAAAATTTATTATTTTTAATAGCTTGACATAATATTTGCAAAAGTACAAACAAAATACTTGGTTTTATAGCAAAATTGTGCAAAAAAAAAATGCAACGCTAAAGGTACCGGATAGGTACTTTCTGGTGTTCGATAAACAAAAAATGAATTGGTAATTAAAACTTTTACAACACTATTTGGAACCAGGTGTGTGAGATAAAAATTTGTATATATCCCATTAAAGAATTTCGCTGGAATGCAATGAAATGTACACTTAAGAAATTATGTTGGTAAAGACGACAGCAATTGTAGTCAAAAACAAATGAAATTTCATTTAAAAAAAGGACGACTTACATTTCATTAAATTCAACTAACATTGTCATTTGTTTTTTAATATTCAAAAAATGACTAACAATTGTAATAAAAATGAACCACATGGTAGTAAAAAATAAAACAGTCATTTGATGTGAGTTGTTTTTTTTAAATGAACTAAAGGGTGTCCCAAGAAGAGCGCAATTTTTAAATTTTAAATAAAACACAGATATTTAAAAAAAATCGTGAAACTTTATTATATAGTAAAGTAGACAGAATGAGGTTATGTATGGAACAATATATCGTGCAGATGGCCGCCGCGGCTTTGCTGGCATGCACGCGATCTTTTAATGAAATTTTCAATGACCGTTTTGCATGAATGCTGCGGTATTTCATTAATGCAGCGTCCAATTTCCTCTTTTAAGGCTTGAGTCGTCGTCGGCTTATTCGCGTAAACCATCGACTTCAAAAAACCCCAACGAAAAAAATCTAATGGTGTTAAATCGCACGATCTAGGCGGCCAATTCTGATCTCCAAAACGCGAAATAACACGACCGGGAAATGAGTGATGCAGCAATTGAATTGTTTCTCTGGCTGTATAACATGTGGCGCCGTCTTGTTGGAACCACATGCCCTCCACATTCATTTCTTCAATTCTAGGCAAGAAAGAACTGGTTATCATTTCACGATACCGAACACCATTGACTGTTTGCGCTTGACCTGTTTGCGCTTGACCTGCCTCATTTTCATAAAAAAAGGTCCAATGATTCCTCCAGCCCAAAAACCACACCACACAGTGACACGTTGAGGATGCATTTGCTTCTCGTGAATCACTCGAGGATTTTCCTCACCCCAAATGCGACAATTCTGCCTATTGACGAAGCCATCAAAATGAAAATGGACCTCGCCAAATTGATCGCAATTTGCGTACTGTAGCCGCAAAACTTTCACCATTTTGGTAAAACAATTTTACAATGAGAATGCGTTGTTCATTCGTGTAGCGCTCCATTTTTACTAACCTCGTACCTTCTACTAGCAAACAATAACAATTGTTAAAATGTCAAACAATGACACTTCGAATGTTGCCAGATTTAAAAATTGCGTTCTTCTTGGGACAGCCTTTACAAGGTTAGTTAAAAATTTTATTTGTTCTACAAATGACTTACGTTTACATTAAAAATAATGAAACTGTATTACAACCCAAACAACTACATATTTTTAAAGCAGAAGTTCCATGGGTGTAACCTTGTTTTCTGGGTTCAAGATATGAATACAATTTGTATTACATTTTATTTCAATAGCAAAATACTCAAACATATTCAAAAGTGCAACAAGTTGAAAATAAATGTTATGTTAACCCGTTAATGCCCACTATCACCATATGAGATAATCGTTAATTTCTTCAAGTTTCTCTGGAAGAATTTGTTTTATAATATAAAACATATTATTTTCTGACAGCCAACAGAAATAAAAAAAGTTTTTTGTAGTCTTACCGTTTTGTTATATTTAAAATACGCACCATTTGACAGCAAAATGTGTAAACAAAATTTGTTGTAAGAGAAAAAAATATATATTTTTTATATTTTAAACTGTTGTGATTAACGTTCATTATTTACTCAATCACAATTTATACCTGACGAATCAAGTTTTACAATACCAAACATCAAAACGGTTCATAAAGAGAAACTTTTTTTCTCTTTTTTCTCATTGGTAGTTTATAAGAATTTCGTACAACTATTTTCAATTTTGATTTCACTTTATCGCTTTTGAAGTCTTTTTATGATTATTTTGTTTTTAGGATTATTAAATAATTAAACAGAATAATATATTTTTATTAAATTATCTCCGCCATATTTAATTTATGAAAACTACTATACTTCATGTAGGAAGTTTAACATATTATAGCTTACTGTAATAATAAAGAATGTTTTTTTATAGAGGTCTTGAACTTTGAAATGGAATAAAACAAAGATGAATTTTTTAAATTGACATGAAATTTACTTTATTCAAAAGATAATCTTCGGGCATTGTAACTTAAATATGACTTCTGGCATATGACCGCCATGGCTGGCTCGGATGTAGTCTAATCTGGAGGTCCAATTTTCGATGACTTTATCCAACATTTGTGGTCGTATATTGGCAATAACGAGTTGCTGTCCTCCAAGTGGTCAATCGTTTCGGGATTATCGGCGTAGACTAGCAACTTCACATATCCCCACAGAAAATAGTCCAGCGGCGTTAAATAGCACGATCTTGGAGGCCAATTCACGGGTCCGAAACGTGAAATTTTGCGGTTACCAATCGTTTCCTTCATTAAATTAATTGTGTCACGAGCTGTGTGACATGTTGCGCCGTCTTGTGGAAACCACAGCTCCTGCACATCATGAAGGTTCAATTGATGAACGAAAAAGTCAGTAATCATGGCTCTATAGCGGTCACCATTGACTGTAACGTTCCGACCAGCATCGTTTTTAAAGAAGTACGTACCAATGAATCCACCAGCAAATAAAGCACACCAAACAGTCAGTTTTCCTGAATGTAACGGTGGCTCAAAATACCCTTGAGGATTATCATCACTCCAAATACGACAGTTTTGTTTATTGACGTATCCATTTAACCAAAAGTTAGCTTCATCGCTAAACAAAATTCGCTTATGAAAATCGGTATCAACGGCAATCTTGTTTTGAGCCCATTCACCGAATCTACGCCTTACTAGGTGATCGTGTGGCTGCAATTGTTTTCACGAGTTAAATTTTGTACACACAGAGAAAAATTTAGCTATTTGCCAATTGAAATTCGGTTACTATGAATCAAATTCGATTATTACGACTTTCAGAGGGTTGGCACAACTTAACATTAGTTTTCACAACAAAGTTCGATTATTTCAAAAAAATTTTATTTGTAACACCCAAAATATTCACAAATCTAATGTAAATATCGTTGTACTAACTGAATTTATAAGTTGTTACCATTAATATACACTTTTCAGTTCGGTTGGCGCCTTATTTCTCGGTGTGTAAACATAAATACTAAAGTAAAGGCTGTGCTACTGTATCCACTGATTAGGTTAAAACAATCCATATTTACACATTCTCACTATTTTATATTCGTACTCCTCCTTAATATACATATTAAAATATGCAAATTATTTTTGTGGTCAAGTAGCTGCAATGTAAGTGTTCATGAAATCAGACTTTAAATTGAATGATTTGATTATATTTGTTATTCTGAAGTAGTATTTTTAAATTGAATTCGAGCTCGATTATTGCATTAAATCAAATTTTTATGATGTTGAAATAAAATGTTTGTTAAAATACTCGTATCTTTGTAAAGAAAGCAAGTATTTCAACGCACAAAACCTTTGCAACTTTAAAAGCGACATAACCGCAAACAAAAATAACAAAAATACTTGTTAGGAAAATACCCTAGCCACGTGCTTGGTTACTAAGAAGACAATAATGGAGCAAAGTTGATGCTTAATAGGTTTTCTGTTAAAGCTCTGCCTGGAGGCTCTAGCTCTAGCTTTTCTAAAACTTAGGATTCTGCTGATATCTTTAGCCACATCGAAATACCAGTATCAAAATTATTAGTACTCGTATTTCTATCTGTTGAAAGCTTGTACAAATTAAATAAAATAAAAATACTACCATTTAACGCCGCGTGGACTTTTTAGTGGATATACTATTTTTAAGTTATTTCGTTTGATTTAATTTATGAACAAATTTAATATTTTCTATATTGATAACATGTTTTTTGACAGCTTTAATATTGCAAAATAAATTTTAAAGCATGGCATATTAATTGATTTATTTTCCTCAAAAATAATTTTGGTCATACTGTGCGCCCCGGTAGGCTAGTTGGTAGCTTGCTGGCTTATCAGTGCGGGGGTCGTGTATTAAATATATAAATTTATTTTCAGTTTATAACGAGCATTCAACCTCGGTATATTTACAAAAATAAAGCAAATCAAACATATTAGCTAGGTTGATACTAGTATTTCGATCTGGCTAAAGATCTCATCAGAACCCGAAGTTTTAGAAAAGTTAGAGCCTCCATAATAGGCAGAACTTTAACAAAAAACCTATTAATAATCAATTTTGCTCCATTTATTGTTTAGTGAATTATTTCATTAAAGGACTGTTGTCCTTAAAATTACACTCTAAATGTTTAAGCATGTATTTTGACCTGAAATTTAAAACAAATGCTTGAATACATAAAAGTTAATTTTAGTACAATATATACAATAGACATATTCGAAATTACAAAAAAAAACTTCAGAAAAGGAAAATAACTAAATTGGTAAGTCTAACAAGAAAGAATGGATAAGGCGTTTCTTTCGATTGCCATCAAATTTGGAAATGTGATTAAGAAGACAAAATAAATATGAATGAGCACATTTCTAGTTGCCCAGGTAAGCTACAAGGTTCATTTAAAAACCAATAAACAAATTTGGTATCAACTGAAAGAAAAAACCAACTTCGAAACTCATTTTTAAATATGCGATTGGGCGGGTATGTTTCATACCAACTTTTTATTACTTTCCTCTGCTCTGTCTTATATCCGAATTTCATCTATATATACAGATACCACCCAACAGACTTTCCTTGTTAGACAACGTATTGCTGTCAAATGTCAAACTTCAAAAAATTTCCATTTTTTGCTTTTTTGTCATTTTTGCCCATATTTGCTTTTTGGCATTTTTATTTTATTTTTCAGTTTTTAACTTAAACCCAGCTTTTTTTTTAAGATATTTGTGCTTTAAAATTGTCTTTTTCAGAGCATATTCGTTTAAAAGTTTTAGATTTTGCTTTTAAATAGTAAATTTTTCTTACCATTTTGTGATTTGAAATTTCTGTGCCATTTTCTAATATTTTTTTACCATATACCGACTAAATTTTGCCATTTTTTGTCTTCTCCGTTCTAACGTTCGTAGATTTAAGAAGTAGAACTTATTTAGAAAAAACAAAATTTAAATAAATGAATAGGTCTAGTATTCATGCATATTACATTAGGAAAAAAATATTTAAATTTAATTTGGTTTATAAAAAAAAATCACCCTAGGTAATTTAGTCAAAGTCACTTAAGTGTACAAGCACCACATCAAATGGTCATTTGACTGTGCGTAAATCAGGTCATGAAGCTATAAATTAACATTAGAAATGTAAATTTATATAAAATATAAATAAAATACTATATACGAATGAATCAAGTACATGCATACATACTAGGGTTGGCACTCGAATAAAAATTATTTAATTAATCAAAGGAACAAAAAGAAAATTCGAATGAAGAATTTTAAAAATGTGATTTCCGAATAACGATTAGAGCGAATAATTTTTGAAATTAATAAAACTTTTTCGAGAATTTACCACTTTTGGGAAAATTTGTATCAAAAATGATAACATAAAAAATAAAATATAAATTCTATTAAAGAAATAACTGAAATTTAAAAACTTTTATTAATCGTGTTCTAGGATATGGGCTCTTAAAAAATGTTTAAAGATAAAGGGTGATTTCGGATTTGACTAAACAAAAAAAAAAACATAAAATTTAGAGAAATATATGAAATCGAATGAAATGAGTTGATAGAACGATCTATATAATTCAATGTTTAAAGATGATTTCATGTAAATGTTGACCGCGGCTACTCCTCAAACTCTCTCTTCAACATATCGGACGGTATATCATGAATAAATTTTTCAATATTGGCTTCCAGTGCGTCAAGCGTTGCGGGTTTGTCCCTATAGACATGAGCCTTAACATAGCCCCACAAAAAATAGTCTAAAGGCGTTAAATCGTACGATCTGGGCGGCCAATTGACCGGGCCCAAACGTGAAATAAACTGTTCACCGAACTCGCCTCTCAATTGGGCCATTGTTTGCGTGCTGTGTGGCATGTGGCATCGTCTTGTTGAAATCACATGTCACCGAAGTCCAGCTATTCCATTTTTGGCAAAATAAATTTGTAATCATCGCACTGTAGCGCTCGCCATTCACAGTAACGTTCCTGCCTTTGTCGTCTTTGAAAAAATACAGCTCAATGATGTCACCGGCCCATAATCCATACGAAACAGTGCATATTTCGGGATGCATTGGCAGTTCTTGCAATGCTTCTGGCTGCTCTTCACAAAAAATACGGTAATTTTGCTTGTTCGCGTATTGATTCAACCAAAAATAAGCTTCGTCTCTGAACACTATTTTCCGATAAAAAAGTGGATATTCATTCAACTTTGCCAGCGCCCATTCATCAAAAGTTAGCCGTTGTGGAAGGTCGTGGGGATTCAATTCTTGCACCAGCTGTATTTTAAAAGGTTTTACAACCCACATCCTTAGGCGTAGTGGAGTAATGGCGCCGAATCCATAATTCAGGGTCATCAACAGGGTGGATACAGCAGCGATATTTTCCTCTGTCCGTTCGCTACGTATGCATGTTGGTGGTTTAATGTCCAATAATGTAAATTTGGTGCGAAATGTAGTCACAAGATTCCGAATAGCCGCCTCAGAAGGTCGCCCCAAACTGACCATTAATTGAATTAAGTGCACGATGCACTTTCTTAACCGAGCATGAATTTCGATAATAAAATTCAATAACCTGCAAGCGTTGTTAGTTTGTAAGTTGATTCATGGTTAAATTATAGACCAAACTGAACATGTTTAATATAAGCTAAAATTATTGCTTTTGAGAATTGGTATTATTGTGGTATACAAATTGATGCTAAAGCTCATAAAATTTTAAGATGTTGTTGTAAAATACTTTAATTATTTATGTATTTTTAAAATTATTCGTTATCCGTTCGATTAATCGAATACTTCTTAAAAATTAATCGTTTGATCAAAAATTGTTTGATTGTTTAAACGAACAAAAAAAAATCCCCGAATAAATGACAACCCTAATGCATACACAATTTGAAATAACATTAAAGTAACGATTAAAATATCTTCTGTTATATATTTTAATGAGAATTTTCATAAATTTTAATTTTCTGGTCGCCTTGAGATATTTCGAGATATTTATTTATTTGATTTGATTTCCTATACAACAAGTTCCTATGGGGAATGAGGAGTCAATTGACCTAAAATTGACTGGTTAAGAAGGACTTATCACAGGACTGGTATAATATAATACTGAAGTGGGTTAAGCAGTGTCAATTGTCCTAAAATTACCAATCCTGTGACTGGTAAAGGGAGGACATACCACTTAACCAGAATGCTTATTAACAAGAAAAAGCCAGTTGGCCAGAATTTTACCCATTGGAAGCTGTTTAGTTTTCGTTTATTTTATACGGCATGGCCCTACTGCGACAGTCTTGTGGTATGCCCATCTTTGGTTAGTCCTGTGGCATGCCACTATGTGGTTTAAAAGCAGGACAAATGACCCCCTCCTATGACAAGCCAATGTTAAAGCTGCCAGTTGTTTACATAGGGTAGGGTTTAGCAGAGGACCGGTCTCTGGCACGAAGGACCAATCCCGTGGCACACGCAGAAACCGGTCCCATTCACCATAGGGGACTTACAATCTTATGATTAGAGTATGGGAGGAGTAATAGTAACTAGTACTGAATAAAAACATTTACGCGTACAATAAATTTAAACAATAAATTAAAAACAGATTAAAAACGCCATTCAGATTTTGTACTTCGATGTATAATTGGAGTCAAATTATTATTCCTAGGTGATTGGGATAACGCTATTCTGTTATATAGATACGTAGGTTCATGAGTATATACAATTTTGTGGAGCAGATTTAGAGTTCGTAGCAGCAAATTTGACCCAAAATTCCATACATCCGTACATTTATATAATTTATTGCAATTCCAGTCTTTGTTAGATCTGGAACTAGTTGCTCAGAACAAGTTCTCTTGTGGGCTTAATACAATGAAAATCTTGAAGACCTTTTACTAGACGAGTAAAAAACGTTTACATATATCTCACGCATTATTTTATATAAATATATATGTTATTGCATGTTATTATATGGGAAAATCTACGGAACCTTAGGATTCCATGTAACTCAGGATTTAAACTATTTTAAGAACAATATATAATATTGAAAATAAAAAATAATCAAGT